>JAJLRJ010000014.1:14358958-14381458 GCA_024195265.1 Dendrophyllia cribrosa
GTGAGCTTCATCTTCAAAGCGGCTGGGTTGGTCATCTCCTTTCTGGGTGAACACGCCTGGCTGCTCATCCTTGCCGTGAAAAAATTACTATGGCAATTCATTAATAATTTTTGCAATCACCAGTGTACCTTTCGAGCCAGGAAAAGTTTTCTTGGTTTTCGAGGCAAGGTACTTTCTTCATCAGACACCTAGTCATAAAGAAAGAAGAAAGAAACGCGTAACTGATATTAAAATTTTATTTTCTTACATTACTGAATAAGATTGTAGTTACAGTAGAATTCCAAAGGTAATAATAATAATAATAATAATAATAATAATGATGATGATAATAATAATAATAAAGTTTTTATCTGCGCGTTTTAAAATCTCAACGCGCTTACAAACTGACATTGAAGTAAGGGCGGCCTCCGCCGGTTATAGTCAGTTTGGAATTAGCAATCTGTATATAACTTTCGGACTGTTGCTGTTACAAGAAACGTATTGAATAAAGTAAATACCATCGCGAAAGACTCGCGAAATTATGAAATTATGAAACGAAGCGAGATGATAAACCCTGCTCAGACCAGTGTTGGCCATAGTT
Organism: Dendrophyllia cribrosa; assembly: GCA_024195265.1. Lineage (NCBI taxonomy): Eukaryota > Metazoa > Cnidaria > Anthozoa > Scleractinia > Dendrophylliidae > Dendrophyllia > Dendrophyllia cribrosa. Next base: position 14,359,539 of record JAJLRJ010000014.1, read on the forward strand.
TTTTTGTTAACGAAAACCATCAGTTTTGGACGAAGAAACCAAAGAAAACTTGAGTTAACTATCATTTACTTTTAGTTTGTTTGCTACTTTCGGGGTGGCTGTTAAATTGCAATCAAGAACCTAAAATTGACGTTTCTTTCGAGGGTCGTTATTTTCGGAATTCTTCATTTGCCTTGTATATTTCCCGGTGATAGGAATTACGATGTAAATGCATGTCTGTTTAAATTTTGTAAACGTTGTACTCGCAACTTTTTATTACTAACCTGGTTATTGAACCGTTTTCCCATGCTGCCGGTACCGAAATAACTTTCACTTCCACTTAACATACTTGACAGAAGAACGAGGGCAAAAATCAAACTTTGAAGTTTGGAATTCATTCTCAATTTAACGATCTGCAAAAACAACAGACAAGAAACTTATCACTTTCACTAGCACTTGTAATGACTTGTGTATGATAAATAGAGGTTATTCAGCTTGAAGTTGTGTACGTATTACACAACTTCAAGTTGAATAAATTGTTTATTATACGACAGTAATCTTCTCCTAAAACTAAGTTTTTGAAACTATTTTACCTAGCCGGCGCGCGGTCAGAAGAGTGTAATAACGTGTCATATTTGTACTCGTTTTGATGCGTATTTGTACTCTAGAATGCTATGTCGAATAATAACACAAAATTATTTATTCAGTTTTATTTGCTTTCGCTGTTCAAAAATATAAAAAATGAAAACCAACCTACGAAAAATTTCTCTTAGTTTCCAGTTCTGTAAACCGTAACTACCACCATTTGATAATCACTTAGCCGTAAATTGTTTTTGTTAGATAATAATCAGGTAATAGAGCGGTTTTCAATTGAGTGTCGTAAAACCAAAACCAAAGTAATTACTCGATCTGACCAATCACAGCAGTCGTAAACAATCCAATGAACCAATCAGTGCTCGAAGCAAATACATGTCGGCGGCGCCAAGCGCGGGAAAACGCGTGCGAGCAAGTCACGATTGGTTCTGGTTTTACTTCTGATTGGTCGAGAAAGTGGCGCGAGATTTTTTAGCCAATCACAAAGCGTAGCAATGCTAAACCAAAGCAATTGTGTAATTACTTTTGACACTCAATTGAAAACTTCTCTAAGCGTTAAACTGTAATGGTAACCTGATGTAGGATTTTTTTAAGTTATCTCTACCTGCGATATTTTGATTACCGTACTTAATTTCCATGTTATATTTCCAAATGCCACTAAATGTACAACTAATTTGGATAAAAAGATTCTATACAGCAAAATTTAAATTCCTACACAGGAGAATGTCAACGAACGATTTCCTTCTTCAAATAGGTTTGCGAGAAAACGACCTCTGTAATTTTTGCCACAGCGAGCCGGACAATTTACTCCATCACTTTTGGTCTTGCTGCGTAACCACTGCTTTCTGGCAAGAACTACCGTAAAATCCCAGTTAATTATAATCCCTGAGCTTATACAACTTCGTAAGGGTTTCTTGGCTGTCAAGCAAAAAAAATATTGTGATAAATAAGCGTTGTTTTAGTTAATTTGGTGCAAATTTTGTAAAGAATTCCTGTGGTGTGTTTATATCAGTAGGCGGTGGTACAACCTAGCTGAATATTGTTTTGTTACCAAACTGATGGGCCTATAACCGGGGGGGCTTATAACCTGTATTTTACGGTACTGAAGAAACAAATGATTAATGAAAAGCTTTTTCTAGAAAATTTTTCTCTCTGGCTCCAGCCAAAGTACTGGGTGAGAAACCTAACAAATCAGCTCTAAAGCAACAATTAAACTTCCATTTGCTAATGGCAAGATATTTTATATGGCACTGCAAAATAACCGAAAAAAGTCCAGTCATATAATACTTTTCTGCCTTTCTAGCCTCCTTCAATGTCCTTAAAGTGCCCATAACGATTTTTTATATATTTTTATCTAAATCTACACGTCACGTAATGAACATCCGCGAAAAAAAATTTTGATTTCAGCAAAACGTGAATTTTTTATGATTTTTTAAAGTCTTCGAAATTTGCCGCCATTTTGGTCCACCATTCGCATTAGTCTCCTCTCGGTCTCTCTCGGTTAACAAAGGATCCGTGACGTAGATTAAGGAACACATAACTTCAAACAAAGGAACCAGTGACTTCAAACAAGGGAACTGTGACGTACATTAAGGAACACTGTTGAGCCCGTTTGCCTTCTTAACAGCGGGACGGGTATACCGCAAAAAAATAGGATTTGGAAGATTTGAAATATTCATAAAAAATTCACGTTTTGCTGAAATCAAAAACTTTTTTCGCAGATGTTCATTACGTGACCTGTAGATTTAGATAAGAAAATAAAAAAAAAAAAAAATCGTTATGGGCACTTTAAGCCAGAGGGTCCTGAAAGGGGGGCGGGGGGGGGGGGGGTACCAATCCCATTTCCCAGCCCAATTTTTTTCCAAATCCCATTTCCCAGCGTCCATTCCTTCCGGCAGAATTCCGGAAAAATCCCAGTGTTTTTCATACCAGCTCTTTTATATTCACATCCGTATACAGGTGATATCCTCCTGCCACTTCACATTCCTGTCGCCTGCAGGTAGTTTGACATCCGCGCCATGTTGTTTTTAACATGTAAATACGCATGCTCAGCGTTTTTGGCTTGATTGCACCACTGTACACTAATATCGTTGACCGCAAGACAAGGGGAAAATAAAATATTCTGATATTCCTATCGTAGAATTGGCGTAAAATAGGCACTTTTAACAGTTTTCTGATGTTTGCCAAACTAAGGGAATTAGTTAGACCAGGTAATAGGCTCCTGGTTAGACAAGTTAAGCATTGACTGGACATGCTTAAAGACAACTGTCCCATTCCCATTTCGACGTTTTTTTTTTTTCATTCCCAGTGAGCAAATCCCAGTTCCAGTGACTCAAATAAAAATTCCCATTTCCCAGGGCAAAAACAGGCCAATCCCAGTTCCCATTTTATCCCTTCAGGACCCTTTTACAAGGTCCTTTGTTTCTATTTTGTTTTCTTTTTTATTCCTTTCATTTTCTGCCCTTTTCCTTTATATACATCTATTCAAAATTGTAACTATAGCTTAAGTTTATTTTTCTTCTATCTGTTTAAATACATTTGTAAGTTGCATTTACAAAAAAAAAGAAATGAGCGTTAAACTGTAATGGTAATTATATAACCTGCTGTAGTACTTTTTAAAACTTATCTCTACCTGCAATGTTTTGATTACTTCATTTTCATGTTATATCGCCAAATGTCACCAAATATACAACTAAATTGGATAAAACTAGATTCTATAGAGCAAAACAGAAGCATGCAGTAGTTTGGAGAATAAGTGCGGGATTACAAGGATGGAAGTGGATTACAGTTCATCAATTTTGATTTCGCGACAGGCGGCAAGAAATCAAAGTTTCAATTCTGGTGGAATATTAGGGTTTTTTTTTGGGTGTTATATTTTGTCTTTTTTGTTCAGATTTCTTTGCGTTCATCACTTTTGGCGATTTGCTTTTCCTAATTAAAGGTAATAAAGCAAGTTAAAGTAAGCTCCTGGCCATAATCATTAAAAAAACACGATATTTCTCCTAGGCATTATATGTTTAAATAAATGATTGATTGATTGATTGATTGTCCATTTTAAGTCAAATCTGCAAAATTCTACACCCCAATTTTACACTGAATGACAGGCAAAGCCGTGCACACCTATAATAATCACTTTATTTAAGTGTCAAAGGTATCTAGCACGCGAGTACTAATTTATACAATTTATAAAAGGAAATGCCTCCTTCTTGCCCCTCGACACTAATAGTTTTTCAACCAACAGATAAGTTTTTGATTATACTATTAACAATGTTTACTACTGTAAATACGACAGCTATCGTGTCCGATTCCGCGTTGAGATATCACATCAGGCTAGCCGGAATGATAAGGCTTATCGTAATTATGCGAAAACTAATCGCAGTTCAGTGATAATTACCACATTTAAGTGGAGTCAACTTGTCTTAATCCCGTTTGCTTCAAAGTTGAAAATTTTGAAATCCTAGCTTTTATTTCAACTATATCGTTAAAAAGGTTATCTTGTTCATGATTAATTGCGACCGCGATAAAAAGCAAAATTATAAAAAGGAAATTCATAATTCATTCACAGGGGGCGTTTACTATGGCACTACTTTCAAGCATTTTTAAAAATCACTTAGTAGATTTTTACAGTGACTACGCACGGAAGAAGAACAAATATTTGAAACCTGAATGCAAAAAGGGTTTATGTGCAGTGTAGGTCAAATTTCAAGTTTCAACATCTTGGAACAAAAATCCATAAAAAAATTTTGTTTTAAGACCCTAAACATTAATCTGCTGTTTTTACAGCATTCGAAATAGTAGAAATGCTTGCATTCCATGAAAGCAATGACCTTGATTCTAACGTAGAATTTTAAAATGAAGGAAGAGGAAATTGATCCTTCAGTCTGGGTATGAATCATATATACAAACTTCAGTTTCTGCAGGCAGGCAAGTCTGGTGAACAGAGGATATATGAGAAATGGATCAAGTTTTGGGAAGAAAGAACAGAGCATAGGTCAACATCAGTCTCATCCGATCGCTTAAAGCAACATTCACCTGAAGACACTGCAACAAGTCCTAACGCTCAAAAGTTGATCATTACAGCTACAAGAGGCGCTGCCATTTAGTAGAAACATGGCCCAGTTGCCGTAATACTCTATTGTCTCACGCAGACAGATGGATTCCAGCAAACATTTTCACTCTTAGCTTTAGCATATGATGCGAGACAGTGTTGGGATTATTTTTCCATTTTGTACTTAAAATTCCTGGGTGTGTCCGAACTACAGAACTGCAGACCACAGAAACTTACAGAACCTGTTAGCAGTTGTACAACCTGCATGCACTACTGAAAATGACTCGCTTTTTACGCAATTAATTATCTAACTACATCTAACATATTTGTATGTGAATTTGTATTATTTCAGCCGGTGAATATAATAAAAATGGAAACAAAAATATGAACTGGAGAAAATCAAAAAACTAACTGACAATCGGGAACACTCCAATATTAATAAAAGTGGGGGGAATGCCCGTCAGAAATTTTGAAATGAGATCCTAAAGAGACAATAATATTTTACAAAATTTTGTTTTTACTTTTTCAAGATGTAAAAACACTGAAAACGTTAAGAAAAAAATCATTTCCACAAAAGTTCAAGTTATCGCAGATAATTTACTTTTGCATCGAGAAAGTTTTATGTGCACTGACATCTACAAAAGTGGTCAAGTTACCAAGATACTAAACCTGCATTTAAAGGGATAGTATCACGAGGTTCCACGCGCGGCACTGTTACACTATTCTTGCACCGGAATTTTGGACATATCACTGTTAAAAGTGATTTTTTCTTTCTTCTGGCTATCAAAACGGATTTTTTGATTCAACAAATACCTCCACTTCTCGACGGCCTTTTTGAATTTGCGGAATCAAACTTGAAAAGTGGGCCGACGTTTTCAAGTTTCGACCTCGTGATACTATCCCTTTAACCCCTTAAAAGCATCGCGAGAATCCCTTACATCTTTATACCGGATTCCTCGCGGGCTACTGATGCGCGCCGTAATAAACGCAATCTGTTGTCCTTTGTACATAGTTTTCTGTCTTCATCATCTACTCTTTTGCTTAAAGAAAATGAACAAATGAATTTCGGGTAGAGTGTATACCATTAACAATAAGACCGAATGGTTAACACTTACTAAACTGTTTATAATAAACTGTTATAATAGTGGCCGACTAAATCATTCTCTTAAACCCTTTACTCCTAAGAGTGCCAAACATAAAAATTTAAGAAAAATCCCAAATTTAATTTTGTAAAATATCGAAAAACCATGCAAAAGTACTGCCAAACGAAGAGGTTATATTTGAAGGGTCACACCATAGGATTTCGTCCTCAGACTCCAATTTAAAACCACGGTTCATGTCTCCTTAACTCTGGAATGAAAGTGTTAATACTATCTAACGGGAGAGGGAAAAGGTTGACAGGAGTATTAATAATTTTGCGTCGCGTGTTTATGATTTATAATTTAAACGTTTCTTTTTTCGGCCAGACAACACAACATTATTGTAATAAAACTACCTGACTGAGTTAGAAACTAAACAAAACTTGACAATGTTCTTACGAGAGCTTACCTTAACACTGGACCGAGTAGTTGATCTTTTTGTTTTCTTCGTCTGCCCTCGAAGTAGTTCTTCAATTTGCTCGAACTTTCGTTCTATCTTTCAGATATTTATACAGTTGGCTTTTATTAAATTTTGATTAGATGTATTTTAAAATTACCTTATCGGCCTCCGATGGAACTTTATTTAATTAATATCATGTTTTCTTTACTAATTAATCTCAATCAAGTGCAAATATTATTAAAACAATATTAAGCAAGTTTAGACCTACAGTGAACCACATTACTTTAACCAATGATGAGCCATCAAAATGTGGTCGTAATAATGGAGTGGTCGTAGAAGCAGGGTGAAGTAAACTTATGGTATTTGCCGCAAAACAACGTAAATTGGATAATGCAAATCAGAGAACAAGATTCTGATTTCCTAATGATATGAATCTCGGAGTTTACAATAAAAATGGTCCATTCTTTGTCGATTTTTTTTATTTTCCTTATCACTTAACAAACAAATCAAGTGATCGCATTAAGGCGGGACTTAACCTAAACGCCACTTTTCCGCCACTTGACATGGCTTTAATGGAAATATCTCGTTCACGTTTTAAGCAATCGATATCCAAAAACTCTACGCTCATCCCGTGAATCTATGTTGCGGGGAGTTTTGTGAATTTTTGGGTGATTTTGGGGTATGTTTGGGAGGAGATAGTTTTTCTAGAAGAAATGGTAAAGGCGGCTGTATTCGCAGGCTAGCTAGGACTCTAAAATTTGGTCGATTGTTACATTAACGGAGTGGTCCTGTCAATCTGGGGTTTTCTTCAAATTAGAACATGACGAGTTTTTGCCGGTTCGGGCAGACATAAATTGACCGTACGCACGTAATGCTAGGTCACACCCTACTGAATTTAGAAGTTGCATGCTAATCCCCTCGCCATTAGAGTCGCTCGAAGTTAAATACAGACTTACAATAAATCAAATTATCTCGTATCGTACATCATCGTACGATCTTGGAAATGGACACTGATTTTACCACGGCTTGATATGTTTACTGAGTGGTTTAGAAAACATTGGAGAGAAAGTATTTTATTTTGAGAGGCTTTTTCATTTTCAAACTCAGAGAAACAGAGATAAAAGTCCCTTAAACCCGGGGGGGGGGGGGGGGGGGGGGCAGTCCCATATAAAAATGACGGGGATGCTCGTCGTACCTTTTAGGGGTCAAAATTTGTAGATTGGTACCACTTAGGGTACTAAAATCTAAAATGACCACCATTATGTGTTGTTTTAGAATTGGTACCTCTTAGGGGTAAAAATTATTTTGAGCCACGCCCATCAAACGAGATTCTGGTACCTTTTAGGGTGTTTTTCGAAAATTTCCGACGAGCACCCCCGTCATTTTTATATGGGAGTCCCCCCCCCCCCCCCCCCCGGGTAATAAGAGCTCTAAATCAATAAAAGTAATATTAAATACTGAAATAATGCTTATTACGAGCTATATATCCTTGTATACTTTTATCTTACAAATTATAAATAATTAAAGAACAGTACGTTTTATTTCCGCTCTAACCATTCAATTCACCAAATAAATACCGTTTGCCCACTCACTCATTTAGTATTCAATTATTTCATTTGACATTGTTTCCTTTGCACTTCTCCCGCGTTGTTATATATTTCTCATCTTTTATTTCTATTGTGCCGAGGAAGCCTCGATATAAACCTCTTCGTCGTTTGAGCTTTTTCGCCGATTGTTTTGTACAATTTTGTATTTTATGAATTCTTCTTGTCGTACTCTTGTGGTAAATAAATAAACCTGAAACCCTAAACCTAAATGCTTCTAAAAGGATGAAAATCAACTCACGATTAATGGTTTCAGTTCAAATTAAATGCCGTATAATTGCAAATATGCCAAAACATGTTTATCTTGAATACGCTAATATGATTTATCTGATTTTCACAGTGATCTTTGGGCTTATGTTGCGGTTAGACTTTCTATGCTTCCGTCGTAAAAAAATATTTCCACCCACTGGCTTTAAAATCTCGATATATGCAGTTTTTCTCGTGATCATTCTGTGAATACATAACTGATGGCTACTGGACTACAACTTTTAAACCAGACAAAATAATCTTAGAGAACAGATCCCCCATACATGAGCCTCTTTCAATGAAAATTTTTCCCGTTTTAAACGCGTCTTGCTTTTAAGTCTTATTCTAATTTTGCAACTAAAAAAAGCGAATTAAATATAAGTTTAATATTTTCTGTTGCTGACCCATGGTTTTGGTTTCTTCATTTTGGTTTCTTGAAAAATAATGTTATGATTACAGCCCGTGTAAACTTAATAATCTGAGTGAAACAGATAGGGCATTATGCCATTAAGTAATGTGGCAATCGGACCATGCGAGGACAGCGCCCTAGTTAAACATAGTAAGCTTCCAATGAACCCAACAAAGTCAGTATCGGACAATGTAGCTGCGGTTACTATCCGATGAGATGATTAAGTAGATGCACAAAAACTATTTGTCAGGCGATGTCGAAGACATCCGTAACGTGAGTAGTTTCTCTCCATGCATGTGCGAAACAGCGCAATAGATATCAAGGACAGTGGTAAATAATTGCTTCTGTTTATAATTAATTTCACATATCTCTCACCAACATAAATTTTACAAAGAGAGTATTTTGGGTACAGAATCAGGGTATTTTATATACCTTAGAAAGAGAGGATATTAACACAAAAACTCAATAGTCCAGTTTCGAATTCGCTATGGTCGCTGAATGAAAGCATTGAAGACGCATTTTTACAGGGTTAGCCTCAATCTGAAGTGATAAATTCACAAATTTAGGTGAGAAGATGACCTGTTTAGAGCTCTGTCTATTGTTTAATTTTCAAATTTCACGCACCTTCTGCCGGTATTTGTGAATATTTTACATCAGGTTGAGTCATACGAAAATGGTTTATTATAATTCCGGAAAAATAAATAAAAACATTATAATGAATATTTAATTGAAATTCACAGTTTTTTTAGCAGATCCGGCCCAAAAATTTCACGAAGAATGACCATCATTTCTTATTTATCACAAAAACAAAGTCATACCACATTTCAAATCAACAAAAAATGGGCAATTCAATTCAGTCAATAGACCGAATGCAAATATGGCCGTCCAACAATTTTTTGTTTGGACAGGTTCTCAAGAAAAGAAAAGCAATTGAATAATGATAAAGATCAGGTCAAAATAAGTCATTGTGTGCATTTTCAAGGCCATATTCCTATTTTAGGAGAAGTTATAGGCAATCAAATTTTGGGAAAAACATGAAAGCGAGGCTAGTCAGGATAGAATGTCTTTTCTCATACAAATGCTTACAATTTCAGTGAGCCATAACTTTGCAACCGTTAAACCGAAAACACTCAAACTTTGCAAGATAATACACTTAGTAGCACTTGTTTACGTGATATCATTAATTTCTCTGAAAACATGGCCAAACAAAAAATTGCCTAGCGGCCATATTTGCATTCGGTGTATACAACTATAACTTTTATTAAAGGATACCAGAAAAAATGTTTCGAAATAATTCAAGATAACTTTTAAAAGGATCGAGAGCGACATTTTTAATTTTACAAGACTTGTTTTGACGGACAACCGTACGTCATTAGTGACATGCACTTTATTTCAAAGTTTTGAAATTTATAACAACGTGAGCGAAACTACATTATAAAGGTTGTCCTTCGAAACATGTCTTGTTGAAAATTGCTACTTGTTGTTATCACGGCCATTTGGATCAATTATAAATTTTATATCAAAAATGACTTCCGTCATATTTTATCGTCGATATTGTTTAGAGTCAGTGGGGAATGGCAAACTGAAGCTTGAACTAACAGTGAGAAAAAAAAAACTTTTAAATTTTTTTTATTTTTTTAAATACCTCAGTCGTACGGGTTTTCAACAAAACTAAAGTCATGTCACGTTTCATCTAGTGAAAACAGTTTTATTTGATTACTAAGCTATTTTGTTTTGTAAAATCACAACTGAGGATTTTAGTTGTAAGCTTTTGAATAAAACAATTGTAGTTATCGAGTATGTTACAAAGTGGACTTTAACAATAACCTTACTGAAACGAATGACTCTACTGGTTTTGAAGCACGTGACCGGCGTATCTGATACGTATTTCCTGGTCGTTTTTTAAATGCTGGTAAATGTTAAAACAAAAAGCATTTGAATAAACATTCTGCGCCCAAAGTAATACTTCTGGTAGCAAAATATTTTCGCGATTTTCAGAAACGCAAATTTTTAGTACACTTCACTAGAATTTATCAGTTTTATGACTCAGAGCATTGATGTCAGAGCTTGCGTTTCACGTGAGCAGCGGGTAAAGAGCTAGCTTTGTGTTTTAAAAAAATCGTGTTTGAAGACTTTGAAGGTCTCATGGTTGGAACGGCCACTGGTCAAATAGAAGGTGGGCTCTTGGAACGATATATTTTGGGGTCAGACTGTCTTGAGCAGTGGTTTCAAACCAATATTTATGGCCAATATAAATAAATCGCAATCAGTGAATTATCTTATAGACAAGTATAAGCGTTCGTCTTTGTTATTTCCCCGGGGAAGTAGAATGCAGGGCGACGGACTTCAGACTTTGACCTTTGTTGCTTTTTAGTCGAAGAGTTTGCGTCATCACTAACCACCAAGGACATATTCTGTAAAAAGGAAAGAACAAATGATTCATCAATTGAACATACTTTTATTGTTAGTGAAAATTTGTAGAGTTGTATCTTGGTTCAGTGTTTTCACGATATAACCTTCTTGACCGATCAGCTCTCGAGATCTCGAAACCCTCAAAACGTTGACTAGACTTAGACTACGTTTACACTAGAGGGGATTTTTCCGGATTCATAAATGTTTCCGGATTTATTAAATTTAGGATATTCGGATTTGCAGGCGTTTATACTAAAGGGTATTCGGATTCCCAACCGTTTACACACATCGATAAATCCGAGGACATTCATGCGGGAACGGTTACAAAGCAGGCGAAAAAGTGTCCGGATTCATGGGAACAACTGTTTACACTTCAAAACATTGCGGATTTACAGTAATCGGATACAAAGTATTCACTTTAGATTTCGGATTCAAAATCTCCGGAGACGCGACCAAACCCGCCGGGGACGTTTTTATTTCGGATTCATCCATCTGCGTGTAAACGGCAAAACGAATCCGGTACCAAAATGTTCCGGATTCGACACGAATCCGGAAAAATCTCCTCTAGTGTAAACGTAGTCTTATTCATCATACTGATCCAAAAATGTATTATGATTGCAAATGCTCCGAAAATGAACTATCAATAAACTGAAATAGCTCTACCTGTAACAGCGAATTAAATATCACCCATTGTCCTATGTTTATATTTTGCAAGCGCATAAATCTGGACTCAGCGTGGACTGATCCAATAATAAACAACTCATTCTTGTCCCCAGAGCTCCACGTTTTTTTTATATTGAGTCACGTTTCAACCGCTGACAAAACGAAATGAGGCCTCTGGGGACGAGAATGTAAACATCTCGACTAACATCATGGCATGGATTATACTAACCACGTGATCTTGAAGATGGTGTATGACGTCATTTCTGTTGTTCAGTTCGGCCTGCAGTTGTTCTTTCTCTCGTAACAGTGTGTCACGCTCCAATTGCACCGCATCACGCTCGCATTGTAACCGCTCACATTCACGTTTGAGGTTGTCGAGTTCCCCGCGCAAATCATCTCTTTCCTGCAATAGGGAGACATTAGGAAAAAAAGATGAAACACACGAAATGAAACACACACAACCTACGATCCCTTTTTACGTTGTGTCGAAGAGCTACGCTGGACGTTTGGTTTTAAACCTATTTATGATTACCAATAGACCATTTTACAGGGTTGTGCCTAAAGAATACCGTTCAGAAGGACGTCGGACACCTTATTAAGACTTATATAACGTAATGTCGACACTTAGAATTTTATTTTCAATAAATTTTTAAGTGTAAAAAAGAAAATCTAAAATCCCCCACTCAGGATTGAACCTGTGATCTCAGCTAGGCTTAGGCTTAGATAGCCTACCGTACCACTATACCACTGTACCACCTAGCTTCTCGGGTTGTTCAGGCCTAAATTTAACTATATAAACTGCTACCCATAACATCAACTGAAAGCTAACCAGTTACTCCGTTATATAAGTTTCAATAAGGTGTCCGACGTCCTTCTGAACGGTATTCTTTAGGCTTGACCATTTTACAGTTGTGTGCTTAGTACCCTGGCCTTTGTGTGAAAGTGAGGCTGGAGTTGACTTTGTTTTGATACAAACCTTCCTGCCTTTCATATGTAAATCATGTTAGTTAGCATAAGAACAACACGATTTACATTTGAAAAGAAGAAAGGTTTCTATCAAAACAAGGTCAACTTCACCCTCATTTCCACACAAAGACCAGGTTACTAAGTAGAAACTGTAAAATGGTCTATTTTCTCAATAAACTCAGTTGATTCCTCTGCTATAGCCAAGTCTTCTCCACAGAAACCATTAGGCTTAAGGGGTGCGAGGAGACTGGCGACATTTTGGCATTTTTTAGGGGGGAGGGAAGGTATCCCGTTCTTTCACCCTCCACAAGAAGGAACTGTTTTTAAATTCCAGTTGGATCCGAAAACGGTGGGAGTAAGCCAGTCTTACCTTCTTTAACAACTCGTGATCCTTTTCTGAAACTGCATTCGTTCGTACGTTCTGATCAGATACAAGTGAAAAGAGAATTTACTGATGACTGATAAATATAGGGCATAGCATAGAATAACCTCTGATTTATCCGAGTCAACTCCTCTGAAGGCCCGCGGACACACGGTGCAAATTTTCTTGCGACGTTGCGCGCAACAAGGTTTTTTGGGGGGGTGTCACACGATGCAATTTGTTCAGTGTGCAACGTCGCAAAAGTAGAACTCGATTTTACTTCTGAACTGTTGCGCGCAACATTGCAAGAAATTAAAAGTTACACGTGTGTCCGGGCCTTAAAGTGCACCTAACTTCCAATTTTTTTTCTTTTAATCAACTCAATGTACGTTAAAAAGTCGAATAGCGAAATATTTCTTGTTTTTAACGTCGCGTTAGTGAGTTATAGAGATTTGAATTTACAAAATGCTAATTAGATGACGTCAAATCAAGACTTTACCATTATTTCTACTTCAATTTACAATACGCCGTTCACAGCTTAAGGATAATCAATTTAAGAAATACTGAATAAAAAATGCTAATAGTCAATTGATTTGTAAAAAAAATGTTAATTGGATGTGGAAACAAGTAGTTGTATAATAAACGAGTCTTGATTTGACTTCATCTTATTAACATTTTGTAAATTCAAACCTCTATAGTTCACTAACGCAACGTTAAAAACAAGAAATATTTAACTATTCAACTTTTCAACGTACATAGAGTTGATTAAGCGAAAAAACAATTTTGGGGTTAGGTGCACTTTAAGGCGTGAGATAAAACATGTTGCACCCCTCTCCCCTCCCCCGCATTACTTGCGATCAATTTAAATTTAAATGTGGAAGTAAAGCAGTGTTGACTTTACTAATTAGTTTACATGCGCAAAACACAAGGTCAAGTGCAAAATAAATTGCTGTATTTCAGGAGTGCCCTCTAAAACGAAGACTAGCCCCGAAAACGAGGTTGAGCGGATTGTGAAAGGCTGGCTGAAGAACAAGCCTAAATTTTCTAGATAACTTGCCTTTTGTGCAGCAATCGCCCACATCCTATCATATTATATTTTATTGGTGACTTTTTTGTCGGTCTTTTAACTGATTGTGTTTATTCAAAGAATAATTCTAGTTAACTGAGTTTTATTTTGGAGTATTCAGCGGTATTAATCTTGATCTTTTCCAATATGAATTCTCGTCGAAAATAGACATACCTTATGTCTGAAAATGAGAAATGTTTAAGATAACCGAAAACGAAACAACATATTTTTGTGTGTAAAATCAAGTGAATATTATTATTAGTTAGAAAGCTGTTAAGCTGTAAATTTTAGGCTGGGTTCATAAAAACTGTTGAACAATCCTTTTGGTACTGTTTATGATGCTGTTCATGGTTCTTTTAACTTTTGAGTCTGCGAATGAAATTCCTATGTCACCATCGTGTCACCATTCTACTTGTTATGCTATTTCCAAACTGTTATCTGTACTTTTGTACGCTGGAAAAGAATGGAGAAACTAACAAAAACAAACAAATTAAGCTTGCCTTTACTGTTTTATCTTCGGTAGTGCTCACACGACTTTTCGTCATACCATTATCTGGAACCTGCAAATGCGAACGAGAAAAATCTTCGAGAGCCTTTACATCTGGTATTTCTTCCTCGCTGTGTTCAGATCCCGTAAATGACCGTGAACGTAGACGGTATTCTATAAAGCCTTTTGCGGTAGGCGTCGAGATAACAAGACCATCAGGACTGGTTGCGGAAAGCTTCGGCTGCCTCCTGCTTGAAATCGGAGACAAATCTAATTCGGGTTCGGAGCAACTTCGTCCATGAATATCAGGCCTTTTGAGGTTCGTCATTGGTCGGGTTCGTTCGGGTGGCGTTTGTAAAAGCTCGGTCGAAGACGATTCGCTAGAAGGCGCTTGTCTGGCTTTTCGAAATCTCGCTCGTGCGTTATGCAATCTTTGGTACTGTTGATCTGTAACGCTGGATATTAACTGATCCTCGTTCGATCTCCACGAACTTGATCTAGAAGCTGGATGTGACGAGTCACCATCCAATATTCCACTCCCGCTGCTCGAGAAACTGCTCTCTCTGCTCACAGAATTGGAAGCTCCGAGTTCAACGCTGCTAAAACTGCTTTCACGACTCACCGTCGCACCAACACTAGATTCTTTTGACGTTTTGTCAGTCTTGAGGTTAATAGGCATGGCTTCAGCACGATTTCTTGCAGCGCGGTCGCTCATATCATCCAAAACATAGTCAAATTCCGCTCTTTCAAGTTGCTTGGCGTTACTATAACATCCGCTCAAGAAGGCGGACGGTGTAAACAAAGACTCGTTTCTCCTACGTGCGAATAGCATTTAGCTTGGTATGCCTGAGGTCATAAGGCACAGTTTGTTTGTTTAGTTTCAAAGAAAACTTTACTTTGGGATTAATGATTGATGGCTTTAGCCATATTCCCGGTTCCTTTAATTCACATAGCTAGCTTGCAGAGTAAACATTTTGTTCACTTGCTTTTGAATCCTAAAATAAACACTTCCGGAATATTTCAGTGGTCGATCTTGAACATGTTGAAACGGAACAACGTTTCGCGCTTTTACGCAACGATGCTTTTTAAAACGTATTGTTGTTTATGCGGGTCCGGAAATAGTCCAAATAGGTCCTAGACAATTTAGATTCTATTTTTAACAAGTAGCCCGTCTACTTCAAACATTGCAAATTGCAAAACCTGAATATAAAACAATTTCAAAATTAATTTAGCGAAATGTGGAACATTACCGATAAAAGAGCTTTCTCTGAAGATTTGAATAAGGAGTTTTTTTGTTCATCACTATTAAGTAAAATCAAGAGAAAATAATTGTCCAATTTTAATCTCTTGGTAAAATATATCATTTCTCAAGATTCGGCAGCGAATGACCAACAATTTAAATAAACTTTTTAAGTTTATAAAAAGTATTCGTAAATTCTTTTTAACATTTTAGAAACTTCACTTCGAAATTTTCAGTATAGCCAAGCTCTTTGCCGGAGTGACAATTGCAATGTACAAATCTGACAAATGTTTTAAACATCGACTTGTGAAAAATCAAATGATTGAAAAATCAGTTGACAACAGCATAGAAAAGCACTGCGTGATGGCTTTAAAAGGCCAGTGTTTCACCGAAATGTTTTAAATGCATGATCACTTCAGAGCATTTTTAACTTCGACCGACTTAGTTCAGGAACCAAGCTTTGGATGTTAAAGAGCTATAAGAGGAAGTTTTTCTGGTAAATAAAGTTGACAGAAAGATGTTTTTATTTTTACCTCTGGACGGATGTCTTGGGAGCCATTTAGACGTATTAATCTTATTCGCTGCTTAATTAGTGCTAATCCAAAATGACGAGCACTTCTGTGATACAAAGGCTGCCGATTTGAAAGTCTCAATTATCCTTTTGGTCAATTACCCACTGTTCATATCTATTCACGCAATAGTTCGAATGGGCGGCATAGTTTGGTCAATTAATTTTAGCATGACTGTTTCTTTCCGTTAGGGACTGAAACTTTAAAGAGACTTTATCGCTTTGTAAGAAGGCATTATTATTTACATTAAAGAAAACTTAAAAGTCGTGGCTGAAGTTTGGTAGACTTGACAGGCAGGACTTTGATTTCCGAGTTTTGCTCTTTTGGTAGAGTCACGGGGTCGGGACCTAACTCAGTCTGAATCATATGAATACCGTAAGTAGAAACGAGAAGGAAACTCGGCCGAGTGAACTTTCGCAACGACTTCTGGGACTGTTAATGGGGACAGAGACAAAAGAAGCGTCCAACAAGAAACATAGAATGCACGATCACGAAAACAACAAACCGCTGAGAATGGCCGGATCTGGGTTTCCAGACCTAGATCAGTATTAGTACTTGAAGTGAAACAAAAGAAACGGCAAACTGATCCTTACGGCAGAAAAACAGAAGCAGAAGCAAAAACAAATAAAATAAAATAAAAGTGGAATATCATAGAGGAAGAAGCGTCCCCTGTAACGATCCTAGACAGACGTCGTTGCGAAAGTTCACTCGGCCCAGTAAGTTTCCTTCTCGTTTCTGAAGTGGCGAATGTACAAAACACGTATCAGCGCAAAATATTGTATTATTTTGAAGTTTCAATGCAAAAGACAAAATTTTCGTTTTACTGAACTTGTACTTTAACGGAATAATTCAACTGCGTCTGCAGTGACACCGACCTATGGACGAGTGGTCGCTTACCAGAGGTTAAAACAAAAAAAATTAAAATCACCAGTGTTCAGAGTCTTGAAAGTGGCCGCGGTCGCTTTTGCCTCACTGACCTCGTTCAAAGGGTTTTCTCCTTTTTCCCCATTCTTATCCCCAGAGCCGCTTGGTCCTCTTGACTACCAGAGCCTGAGTATGAGGACCAACGGGCTCTGGGGACTCAGGATTCAAAGTCCTAGAATCTAGGACTTCTGGTTATTCTGCGCAGGCTCAGAGTCTTTTCAAAATGGCGGACGTGCCTTCAATATCTGCAATATGAAGAACACGGTGCAAGAAAAGGTAGGATTCTGGCTGTCTCATTGCAGAAGTTGGAGGTATATATTTTCGCGAGGAGTAGTTAGATGTTTTCGTTAAACTTTCGGCAGTTTCTGAGTCGTGGATATATGGTAACAATCGTCGTGATTCGTGATCAGATAGTTGGAGGATTTTGGCTTAAGCTTATGCTTAAATAAACGTACATCTGCTGACATTTAAACGTGTCATCAATTAATGGCTAGTCTGGCCGATGCCGAGATTTTTGCATCCAGAAGTCAAGGTACAGATAACAATTTAAGACCACATTTAGAAATTTCTGTGCTCAGTATTCTAGGAATCTATTTGAAATGTGCAAAATCAACATAGTGATTCCCAAGTATAAGCGTCCCAAGTCAATACCTTCCGACAGTTTAAATGCAAGCTACAAAGCGATTTTTGGACCGAATTCTGCAGAAAATGATCGCTAACTCGATTTCCCCACAGTGTGTCCTAATCCAGATTTTTTACTTCCGTTTTAGATTTTATTGTTTTAAGACTAGCCAATCAAATCCTGCGTTCCCAGGGCCCCTTAGTCCTGATACACAAGTTCCGGCGGTTAATTAAAAAAGAAGGCCAAGCGGCTCTGGGGACGAGAATGGCCCCTTCCAATTTTAAAAGAGAAAAACCCTGGGAACGAGGTTGGCTTTTGCCCCAGACCCTAGGTTGGTCAAAGTTGCGTGCTTAGGAGGCCAGGTTGTATGCCATTATTACACGGTTGCAGGAGCCTTTGCTCCTGACGGTTGTGACTAGAATGGATACTCCAAAATCAGGTTTGGACCAGCGGTTTCAGTGAAAACATTGGTTTGGTGTCGGTTTGGTGGGGGTTCTCATTCTCGCGGGCGCAGGCCAGAAACCTGATTTTGGAGTATCCATTCAAGAGTCACAGATACTGTCTTTCATATTATTTGCAGATGACACGAATTAAAGATGTAGAAACTTTATATAAAAGTATCATGAATCAAGAACTTAAACAAGTAACTTTATGGTTAACTGCAAATAAGCTATCTTTAAATGTCGATAAAACACAATTCATGATCTTTAAAATTAAAAAGAAGAAATTGAGCCATAAAGCAAACGTCATCATTAATGAACAACCAATAAATCAAGTGAACTACACAACATTTTTAGGATATTGATAAAGAACTCTCTTGGAAAATCCATATTAACCATGTTACAATGAAAGTGGCAAAAATGAGCGGCATCATGGCTAAAGCAAGACATTATTTACCTCTTAAAACACTATTAACATTATATAACACCATGATCCACCCATATTTAACATATTGTAACATCATTTGGGCAAGCACTTATCCCACTAGACTAAAGCCTATTCTTAGAACACAAAAAAAACTCATCAGCATTATAACTTTCGCATACAAAAAAAATCTGGACCACTGTTCAAGTCATTGAAAATACTGAATATCTTTGAATTAAATACATACCTGACGGCAGTTTTCATGTATTCATATCACCATGGCAAACTACCAGCATTCTTCGATAACTTTTTCAAAACTAATGAAAGTTGACATTCCTATATTTTACCACAATTGCCGCTAAACTCGCAATCTGATTGGTCGACGTGAGTGGTAAAACGGTGCTGACGCTAACATCAGGCGCGCTTGAAAAAAAAACAATCAGATTGCGAGAAAGTTATAGACAACGCTTGCTCTTTCTTTGCTGTCACGTTTTGTAACAAGACTTCGATTTTTCCTTGTATTTTTTTCTAAATATTGTTGTAAAAAACAAATTTACACCGGTTTTCCGTGGTGTGGACTCTTATTTACCACGATTTACGTCATCACATGGTCAAAATTTGTTGCTGACTCACTCGGCTGCGCCTCGTGAGTCCACAACATTTTGACCATGTGATGACGTAAATCGTGGTAAATAAGAGTCCACACCACGGAAAACCGGTGTAAATTTGTTAAATACACGATCAGCATCAAGGGTACATATCGAATTTAGAAGAACGAATTATGGCAAATTTTCTATAACATTTAAGGGAGCAACTACATGAAACAGCCTTCCCATCGACGTTAGAAAGATTACACGAGAATTTAGTTTTATCGACTGAGTCGATAAGGTAAATTGACCACCGTCAAAAGATTCAAGTAGCTGACGTTTCGAGCGCTAGCCCTTCGTCGGAGCGAATCGACGAAGGGCTAGCGCTCGAAACGTCAGCTACTTGAATCTTTTTACGGTGGTCAATTTACCTTATCGACTCAGTCGATAAAACTAAATTCTCGTGTTTCATCCCCCCACCGACGCAGCACCACAGTTTCTCTAGAAACTAACCCCATTCGTTAGAAAGATTAGTTCGCTCAATATTTTTAAAAACAAACTTAAAGAGTATGTTCAAAATCATCTTTTATAAAGGTTTTCTTAGTAATAAGTAACCTATTAATCAAGAAATAGCTTTTTTTCATATATTAATATAAAACATGAAGTCAGTTCGCCATCTGTTATTACTTTACATATTTTTTTTTCTAATAGAATTATTAAAGCGGGGATCTTACAAGGAGCAACAACAAAAATACCCCCGGGCAAAAACAACAAAAAGTCTTTATTCTTAAAAAAACAGTAACATTTTAGCTGCCCGCGTTTAGCAAAGGCTATTCTAGGCGGGCAGATTAAAGAAAAAGTACACGGAGAAAGTTATAATTTTTTACAATTAGAAAGTTTAGAATTGAGAGAAAATAAATGAATAGTTAAATAAATAAAATAATTGTTGTTGAATTTAACTAGAAATCAATTTTTTTATTAACATAGGCGTTTCAATATAGTCATTTTCGTTTTGTAAAATATCAAGTAGCAAATTGTGTAGTGTTTTTAAATTTTTTTTCTAGGGAGATCTCTAATATAGTGAGGTATCTCATTCCAAAGTTTAACGCCAAATCGAGAAAGTGAATATTTGAGTTTATCCATCCTGGAGCTTTTTACATAAAATTTACCAGAGGTCGATGACCGCGTATTGTATGAATGAACACTGGAAGTTTTTTGAAATAGGTTTAAGATATTTTGTGGTGAAATGTTGTTATTTATGTCATGCATTAGCTATAGACTTGTAATACATGAACGATACAGGTAAGATGTCAGCGTCAATAAATAGCGGAATTGCATGCTCACGAGTATCCACAAAATACATCATGCGTAGAACTTTCTTTTGGAGATTAAAATTTCATTTAGATGAGTCTTGCATGCCTGACCCCAGACAGCAAGACCATAGCTCATAAAAGGTTAAATTAATGTTCGATAAAAATGAAGTAAAACAAAACGAGGTAAGAAATGTCGTTACTTGGAGATAAGTCCTACAGTTTTACTGATTTTTGTCGTGATAGCGTCAATATGGTATTTCCAGGAAAGATTATTGTCAACCAATACACCAAGATATTTAATATAGTTTTTAGATTCATGAGCAACATTTTTTCCCTTCTCGTTGTCAAAAATGTACAGTTTCGACTGGTAAGTAATTATTTTTTGGTAAGAATGAAATATAACGAAGTTAGTTTTGGCAACGTTTAGATCTCCTGCCTATTGGTTATGTAATAGATTATTTTTTAAAGAATGGTAAAAAGGCACTTCTTCTACTTAGACAAGAGACCTTTTTATCGTGACTCTGATTAAGAGTGCAGCCCAAATGTAACACCCTGTACATCTCCTATTTTTATTTAGCTAGTAAATATAATTCAAATTGAAAACAGTTTATTTATTTTAACGAGAGAAAACTATGAATTGGTCCTTGTTCTTGCTTTTAATCGTTTTTTTTTTTAAGTCAATGAGCGTTTTCAACTAAACAAATGGGCTCCTGGCTCAGGGGCGGATCTAGGGGGAGGGTGCAGGGGGTGCGCACCCCCCCCCCCCCCCCCCTGAGATGACTTAGTCTGCGTTGTTCGCTTTTATAATTTTGTTTACGTCACCCTTCAGTTACGTCATTCCTTAGAGGTGCACCCCCTCCTAAGAAAAATCCTGGATCCGCCCCTGTGGCTAAACAAAGATCGAGCATCAAACACCTTGGACGGTCACCCGGTCTAGTAAGGTGCTATCATACAGTCTATC
Organism: Dendrophyllia cribrosa; assembly: GCA_024195265.1. Classification (NCBI taxonomy): domain Eukaryota; kingdom Metazoa; phylum Cnidaria; class Anthozoa; order Scleractinia; family Dendrophylliidae; genus Dendrophyllia; species Dendrophyllia cribrosa. Next base: position 14,380,993 of record JAJLRJ010000014.1, read on the forward strand.
TAAGACGAAATCACATCATAACAGAAACCCATCAGTAGGTTGAAACGTGCAACTGTCTCTTGCACGCTTCAAAAAAGCTTCCGATTATTTAATTTGCTAAGAAGTTGTTACAGCCATTTTTGGAAAATCAAGATAAAAATATTAACCAATCAATTCGCTAGAACAACTTGCTTTCAATCTCGAGGGATAGAGGGGTTTCCAAATATGGTACTAAGCAAAGAATGAATATTCGGAAACTGTGAATGCGCGTTACACGTTGCGCGTTCTACGTAGTATCATCCTTGCTTTGTACTTTGATTTTATCTCTATTTTTGGCTGACTAGATCTTCTCCAGATCCTACGTACACCAGCAGCATTTTCGTTCGCGGTTCTTTGCTTCTTGTTTACTTGTTCATCGCCCAGAATGGCATTGTCTTTTGCGACATGTACTTACGGTGCCCCATTTTGTGACGCGCGGCATAATAAT
>JAJLRJ010000014.1:14986458-15163958 GCA_024195265.1 Dendrophyllia cribrosa
AACGTGGTGGCCTTTATTTGAGTTGTATTTGTTGATGTTTTAACTTAATTTAATGATCTACAACTATTTTAACACTTGGCTGCCCACAATAAAGTGTCAAACTAAAAGATGCGCATCCGTTTTGCCGATTGAACAAATGAAGACTGCTCCAGTGTGATAAAAAAAGCAAGGTGGATTTCACGGCATGGAAACTATATTTGTTAATCCAATATTTCGAAGGGTACATTCTTCTTCTTAAAGGCTGTGCCTTTCTAAATATTGGATAAACAAATACAATTGTCATACCGTGAAATAAACCTTGCTCTTTTATCAAATCGTTTCGATGTTCTATAGCTGATTAGATCCTTCACTACAGGATCCGGTGCTTCTATTTCGTTACGGTGGTCCTTGCAAATACAGTTACCGGTACTTATTTTCATTGTTCCGGCATATTGCCTAGCAACACATCTCGCAACAACAACAACAACAACAACAACCTTTATTTATGCACGATAAAAATTAAAGCAAAAATCTTGCTTGTGGGGTCGTGTTTCTAGCTACACTAATTAAAAACGTTTCTATATACATTAAAATTAAAAATAATTATATACATGATTGGTCACATTAATAAAACTTAAACATGTTAAAATCCATTACGTTCCTATATAGTACATAGGTAAGTTACAAAATGGGGGTGTTACATTCGCACTTGTTTTGTATCTCCTTGTGCTTTAAAGGGGCATTGTCACGCAGATTTTGCTGTGTTTTGGTCACTGAAATAAACCAAATAGTTGACAAAGTTTCTTTGCTCAAACATAAAATTGCTCTTGGAACACCAAGAAAAAAATATAAAATGTTTTTTTTTTCAAGGAAGAACAAACCATAACCCGTTTTTCTGTGATTTTTTTCCATGACACTTGGGAAGAATTTGAAAAAATTGGACAATTTTTTTTTCAATTTGCAATCCATTTATATCCTGGCCATCTGCAGCCAAAGACAACGAATACTAGCTTCTGTGCAAAGGTAGAGTATTTGTTAACACAACTGGACCATTATCTTTAGGTTTCTATTGAAACAAATATGTTTTTTGGCTTTTCAAAGTGATACTAAAAAATAGGTGACATAAGCCATTTAAAAGAGCCATGCGATGATTTGAATGCCGAGTCAGAACGAATAGCAACCTCGTTCCCAGGGTCTCTCTTCTTCCCGCCTCCTGGAGCGAGAGAGAGGAAAGAAGAGAGACCCTGGGAACGAGGTTGATCGAATAGAGCGGTTTTCAGTTGAGTGTCGAAAGTAATTTCACAATTGTGATTGGCTAAAAAACCACGCGCCACTTTATCAACCAATCAGAAGTCAAATCAAAACCAATCGTGACTTACTCGCATGCATTTTCCCGCGCTTGACGCCGGCTACATGTGTTTGCTTCGCGTTCTGATTGGTTCATTGGATTGTCTGCGTCGGTTGTGATTGGTCGGAGTAATTACTTTGGTTCTGAAAACCGCTCTATCAAGTGCAAAACCAAAAACCCCAAACGTGGCATTGTATGGTATGGGATTAACAATCGCTTCTTACCCGTTTCCATGGCAATGAGAGGATTCTCTGCATATAGTGCCCACCCTTCTGAGAATGCAATGTATCTGGTTTTTACCAACGCACTCACTAATGGACCACACCAGTCCCTGAATGACAAAACACGAAAAATATCTGTTATTATATAAACTTAGGGGAATTGTAAGGATCAGATGCATAAACTGTAGTGTCCTTCAAGGATTTCTCCACTGAAAAAAAATCATATCTCAAGTTGGCAAGAACATGCCCAATTTTCTAAAGGGTTATTTTCCAAAGAAAAACTGTGGTGCTGCGTCGGTGGGGAAATAAAACAATGTTTTTTGTATCAACTGAGTTGATAAAGTAAATAGGCCATCGTAAAGAGATTAAAAAGCTCAGTCTTTAAATCTTTTTACGGCACTAACACTAGCCATAGATAACATAATAAATATAACCGCCACAGGGTTACCTCAGTTGGAAGAGTGCTGGGCCCGGTTGCTCGAAAGCCGATTAACGCTAATCCCGGATTAAAAGTTAACCGAGGATTTCATTTCTGTATTTAAAGGTGTTTTCAAAAGGTCATTTATTTATAGCTAGTGATGAAGACAAGTTAAAGTCGAAACTGAAGGACAGAAAACTGGGTTAGCTTAATCGTGCTTTGAACAACCTGGCCCTGAGGCGTGCGTTTCTCGAAAGTCCCGGAACCTTTTCGGGCCGATCCGCCCGAAAAGCCATGTTATAATGTGCAAAATTTTTACCAACAAATATTCGGTTTTTGTTTGTTTTGAAAGCTGTGCATTAAAGTTTTACGTTTACAACAAGAGTTGGGCTGGTTTGCGGGCTAAACAGTTGAAAGCCATAAATAGAAACTGAATTTTTTAATTAGCTTTCGGGCCCGAAAAGGTTTCAGGACTTTAGAGAAACGCACGCCAGGTCTACTGAGCGGGAGATCGCGGGTTTGATCCCCGGCTGGACCAACACTTAGGGTCTTAAAATAACAGAGGACGAAGGTGCTTCTTTTGCTATGATATCTGCAACGGTTGGACCTTCACGAGGTTCGGATGACCACATTCAAATGGCGGTCTCATCTCCAGTAGGGGACGTAAAAAAAACTAGTTAGTACTTTTGTGATAAATACATTGACACGTAAACATGTTACTTTTTTTATATCTTCGCGTTCAATACCATTTTCACCCAATACCTCAATTATAAGCTTTTCGTCGTCTGACTTCTATTTCTAATACAGTAACGCCACAAAAAAAGGCCAAATAATAAGCTTACAGAAAATTCTCCACGTGCCCCTGAGACTGAAGGTGATGTCCCGGTCTGGCTTCGTGGGCGCTCGTTGTCCACTCGGAATACTTCGGGCCCATTCGGTCCAAGAAGAAAGGCATTCGGAACAAAGCCGGTTGGTTGCAGCTCCGGTAACTCGAGGTATAACTCTGAGCTGACGTGGTTGGCATAAAGTTTACTGCTATCGCTACAGGACAGACCGGGGTGGTCTTCAGGGGGCCTAGGGGCCAATGAAACATCCGCAAGAGCTTGGGTTCTAGTTGGCTGAGAGTACTGCGTGAAAACTCGAACCAACGTTGAATGGTAGCATAGCGAACAGGACAGAAGTCACGTGCCCCTGGAATGTCAAAGAAAACTGGCCTTAGAAAGATTCGTTTAAGATATACAGTCGAACGGACACTAAAGGCACAGACCAAAGTGTCCGTATTATAGAGGTCGGGATTGTACGAATTTTCGTTTCTTCGGGACTGTTGTGTATTAGGGTTCGGAATACCACTCTGGAGTACGTAGTGAATCAGACCAAGTGATTTACACAACTGCTTTATTAGAATTTGATCAACTACACTATATACAATAATATCTTGGTAAAATCACGTGACTGATTGGGGATTGGCCGACAATTACCGTCAACCGTTAATGAAGGGTAACGAGTAGTTCAGCGACTTTTATCAAAACAGAATCCGTGTTAAACCTCCATTAATGTAAATCAGTGTTGAGTAAATATAAAACGTTCTCTGGCCAGAATGTTTAAAAAAACCGAGCTTTTGGCTACCCATGGCTACTGCAGTCTTCGAAGACTGTCTTTACCCTTCGAAGACTGCAGTACAGGCAGCCGAAAACTCGGATTTTCAGTAACGTTTTGGCCAGAGAACGTTTATATAGTTACGGTTCTAGAATTTTCTTAAATCTTTGTGAATTTTCAAAAGTTGACATTGCCCTTTTAAACTTACCTCTTTCATTGTTGCACTTTCTGTACGCCCTCTCATCTGATTCATTTTTAGGGAAGGGTTGTTCATTGAAGTACATAGATGGTGAATTAATAAACCGGCGGAATAATTTCACGGCTTCAGTCTTGTTGTCTATTCCTGTGATTGATTTTGCTATATCCACTGCTTCAGGATAAAGCGATCTCAACAAGGACCAGCCCAGCTGATGGACAGATTCTTTAGGCATACATGAAAGGGAAAAAGAGACCCGACTCAATAAGCAACTCACAAGTATTAAACAGTCTGACCCACCCAGTTTGGATTGCGCGCCTACGTTGGTTCATCCGCCATTTTCAGGGCCCCCGAAAGTCCATACTGTATTGTAGATGAGAAATTCACTCGTGCAAGAGGTGATATGCTTGCCCAAATATGGAATAGAGCCGTATCATAACAATAAGAGAAGCGCGCAATGCAAACTGGGTGGGTCAGATTCTTTAATAAAGGTCGGCTGCATGAACGTTGTACACTCCGATCGAGGCTAAATATTAACGTTATCTTGTGCGTAAAATACATCGTCCCCAGAGCCCCTCGGCTCTCACGTTCCCCCGAGCATGAGCACGAGTACCACGCAGTCGGTTTTGATCACTTTTAGTTGACATAAAAGGTGTGGATAAGTTGCGAGACACAGGCATCAAAGTTGATCAAAGATTTTATAGTTCTTTTATAGAATGTTTGAGGTGCTTTTGAGACATATTTGACGCGCATCAAAAGTACTAGACATTTCATGCACGTTATAAAGACGAATCAAATCATCAAAGGTGCACTAACTTTGACTTAAATAAAAAAACGGCCTTAACCATCTTTTACACCATGTCAAAGACTTGGCAAAGACACCGTTAATATTTGTCAAAAGGTGTGTGGTAAAGGCGATTGTTCGTGGATCTGGAGTAAACATTAAAGTAGGCTCACTAATTTCTGCCAGTTTATTGATTAATAATAAGATCGTAGTTCAAAACGTTAGGATCTGACTGTCAACTATATATACACCTTATTCGATGGTTTAACAGATACCGGTAATACGCGCGGATATTTTAAAAGTTGCGTAGTATTTTTGCGAGCAATGAGTAAATGTCCGCACGTGTTATCTGTTAAACCGTCGAATAAGGGATTTGTTATTCGACTGAAATTCTTGTATTTACAATAGTTTGTGTCATGAAACCGGGATGCTAAGGTGTAATACGGCAATCTACTGTGTAATACGCTCGGATATTTTGCGTGTTCTCTTTACCTTATAAGGTAAAATGACGTCACAGTCGAATAATATGCAAGGTATTGGCGAGATGTGTCGTGTGACCCATTGCTTTACAGATGTATATTTTGTACTGAGCATTCGGCTTTACCTAAAGGATTTTGTCTTAAAAAGGTCATAGAAAATGTGACGTCACTCACCGGCGGTGTCGTTAGTTGTGGTAAAAAAGCGCATCGTTCTTTCGTACCCAACCTTCCCATCAATCAGCTCTCCGGTTGGAAGCCTCCTGCCCGCGGGCTCAGACATATCAGGGACTCCATTGTTATACACATAACGCACTGGGCGATTGAAGAGTCCGCTGGACACATTACTTGGTACACAGTGCTTCATGTGTTCCCCTGCCAAGTATCTCAGCAAATTCGCCAAAGGGACGCCAACATAGTCTATTAAGCTCTCGGTCATCGATTGCTCCAAAGGTATTTCGTGCTTTTTGAGCCACAGTTCCGACGCGTTTTGGAATCGTATTATAAACCTCGCAGCTAAAAATGGATATCGGAACGACTCCATGATAATGTCCTCTTCGCGAAAACTTTCCGCTATTTTCGGGTATACCTGGCTGATACAATCCAGTCCTACCCTACATTCCTCGATCGATCCAACCATTCCAGCTTTTACTCCAAGCTTGATATTTGCATGATATTGTTGAATTCCTCTGCCAAAACCTTTCAAAACTTCTATAATGGTCTCCATATCGTCTACAGTTTCTGGAGAGAGTTTTCTCAGGAATGCACGGAAGTGGAACGGTAACCTAGCGATGACTTCTGTGTAACAGAATCGGTTAGGTCCTAACATCCACTGACCTAAGGGCAAAAATAACGGCAAAAGAGGACAAAGAATAATAAACACGGTGAGAGTATCCTATACACAGGTGCTTTTGGGAGTGCTTTAGAAGCGGGTTTTAGGGCGAGAGCGCGAAGCGCGAGCAACTTCGCGTGTCTCGCGATCCGCGCTTGCGCCACACAACACGCTTGAGTATTCCAGGGATAAGTGGTCGCCCAAGAGGGTTCGTCTGTACTTACTTATTTATTTACTTATTTATTTATTTATCAATCTATTATTTATTTACTTATTCATTTTAAACACCCAATGTTATCATGTACATGATCAAACTGCGTTCCGACAGACTTGGCACAAACATGTTCAATGTGATAACAAGAGAAAATAATTGGACAGGCCCGGTGGACAGGTCCAGTTATAATCTCTTGGTGATAACCAATGAAACATGTTTCACGGCGACAAATGTTCGCATCAAGCGATGCTTTGCCCGAATCATGATCGAATTTTGTTTTAAGCCAGACGAAACACTAAATGCGCTCTCCTTCCTAAACACTACAAGGGCTATCGTTCATGTTCTAAAGGGCTTGACAAGTGAAAATGTAATCTTAAAATGACCAAAGACAGCAGCATATCGGCATAAATAATAAATTGAATAAAAACATCACTGAGCGGTTTGTAACAGACGTCCGTCTATCGTACATTCCATATGAAGCAGGTCGCCGACTTTGCCTTCACAACATTTGCCTCATGAATGAACAATGGTGTACGATGCTTCAAATTTTACAAGCACCAAATTAAGCTTCCAAGATAGCCAGCAGTACTGATGATGAACCATCAAAAGATCCTCCAAAATATTGAGTACGTTTGACGGAAGTCTATTGCAAACCGCTCGGAGGCGTTTTGATTCAAGCCGTCGCGAAGCAGTGAAATCGGTGGTAATATATCATATAAACTACCTGAATAATAATCAAAGTCATATACATTTCCAAAGCTGTGCTGCAGAAAATGTTTCATTTGCGCCACTGCCTTCGCTTCTCTGGCCTTCAGTAGCTCAGTGTTGATGCGTAGAGTGTCGAGTTCTTGTAATAACGACAATGAAGTGTCTGCGATGTTCTTGATACAGGAAGGGGCCGGATCAAATGCTCTAAACTTGTTCCTGACCTCGTCTGGAGATACGCGAGGCTTGTAAGGGATTTCAAACGGATGAAGCTGGTAGAAAAGGGTATTCAGTTTCCTTATAAAGTTGAGGAGACCTGCATCATGAAGATAAAACAAATGTACTGGAAAAGTTGCAAATAAACTCGTTTGGAATGATAACGCTTATAAGTATATTATTCCAAACCAGTGATTGTGATTTTCGCGCGCTCTGATTGGCTACTCAAACTAGGAAAAGTATTAATAATTTTGCTATTCTCTCCACCGTAATGTTCACAATTTTATTCATTTCCCATGCTATGGATTTTCATTTTCACCTCTTCTTTTGTTTATGACGAAGTTTCCTTACTTTTGAAGAAAAATCTACCTTAAGTCCTTTCAGTCTCTCGGCCAAACTTATATAGCGCGGTTTTGTGGATGAAATACTGAAGTTTGACAAGTCAAATGTAAGCCACTGATAAGTACTTTCCTGTGGTACTGTTTATTATGTTGTGCAAAGTTGTTCTAACTTTTGAGTCTGTGGATGAAATCCTAAAGTGTGACCATTCAAATGAAAGCTATTGAGCAGTACTTTCCTGTGGTGCTGTTTATTATGCTGTCCAAGGTTGTTCCAACTTTTGAGTCTGTGGATGAAATCCTACAGTGTGACCATTGCATTCAAATGAAAGCTATTGAGCAGTACTTTCCTGTGGTGCTGTTTATTATTACTGTACAAGGTTGTTCTAACTTTTGAATCTGTGGATGAAATCCTAAAGTGTGACCATTCAACTGAACGCCACTGAGCAGTGTTTTCCTTTGTTGCTGTTTATTATGCTGTACAAGGTAGTTCTAAATTTTGAGTCTGTGGATGAAATCCTACAGTGTGACCATTCAAATCAGGAAAGCTATTGAGCAGTACTTTCTTGTGGTACTGTTTATTATGCTGTACAAGGTGGTTCTAACTTTTGTGTCTGTGGATGAAATCCTAAAGTGTGACCATTTCAGTGAACGCTACTGAGCAGTACTTTCTTGTGGCACCGTTTATTATGCTGTACACTGAAGTAGTTCTAAATTTTGAGTCTGTGGATGAAATCCTACAGTGCGACCATTTAAATGCAGTGAAAGCTACTGAGCAGTACTTTTCCGTGGTAATGTCTATTATGCTGTACACGGAGGCTCTAACTTAATTTCAACTTTGTTAATAAAATTCTACAGTATTACCATTCAAATGAAAGCTATTTAGTACTACTTTCCTGTTGTACTGTTTATTATGCTGTACAAAGTGGTTCCAACTTTTGAGTCTATGTATGACATCCTAAAGTGTGATCATTCAAATGAAAGCTACTGAGCAGTACATCCACGTGGTCGGGTAATCTTATATATTTTTCGAAATTAAATCAAGTTCGGAATGTTTCGTAGTTTAAAAATTTAAAAAAGCCGGGTTAAAAATGCCTCGGTATGACTTAGCACACACAACATAAATATAATGTGAATAAAGAATAAAGAATATGGCACTTGGATATTGGAACATGTCACTACAAAGCACGTAGAATCTTCCACAACACTTATCATTCACAACTAACTTGTTAATTAAGGACAAGCGATCCCTAGTTTTGATAACGGACGCACGCTCTCGACTCACCGGAGGTATAAATACACAGAAAGGACGTTATATAGGCTGCACTGTAATCTCCGCAAAGACCGTGATTGTACGGGGTCTAAAAAGTTCACACGCTATTTCTAGAATTCAAGTGCTAATATTGGTCAGTTTCGAGTTCAAAACTTAAATCTTTTACTATACTCAAGTTCGTAATTATGACAAAATTCTAAGAAATTTGCATAACAGTGTGACCATTTTGAAAAAGGGCTATTATTAAGCAATACTTTCCAGCGGTGCTATCTATTTTGCTGTGCAAGATGGTTCAAACGTTTGAGTCTGTGGATGAAATCCTAAAGTGTGACCATTCAAATGAAAGCTATTGAGCAGTACTTTCCAGCGGTGCTGTCTATTTTGCTGTGGAAGATGGTTCAAACTTTTGAGTCTGTGTATGAAATCCAACAGTGTGACTTTTCGAATGAAAGCTCAGTATTGCGCAGTACTTCTTTGTGGTGCTGTTTATTATGCTATACGAGTTCAATCTAACTTGTGTGTGCATAAAGGCCAAATAAAAGTGTGACCATTAAAATGAAAGCTGTTGAATACTACTACATTTCTGTGATGTTTATTATGCTGTACTAGGTGATTCTAACTTTTGGGTTTGCGGCTGATAAAATCCGAAAAAACATAAAGCTATTGAGCAGATCTTTCGCGTGCAAGCTTAAAGTGCACCTAACCCCAAAATTGTTTTTTCGCTTAATCAACTCTATGTATTGAAAAGTTGAATAGTTAAATATTTCTTGCTTTTACATGTAACGTTGCGTTAGTGAACTATCATGGTTTTAATTTACAAAATGTTAATAAGATGACGTCAAATCAAGACTCGTTTATTATACAACTACTTGTTTCCACCTCCAAGTAATATTTTTTTCGTATCAATTGACTATTAACAGTTTTTCTTTAGTATTTCTTAAATTGATTATCCTTTAGCTGTGAACTGCGTATTGTAAATTGAAGTAGAAATGATGGTAAAGTCTTGATTTGACGTCATCTAATTAGCATTTTGTAAATTCAAATCTCTATAACTCACTAACGCGACGTTAAAAACAAGAAATATTAAATTATTCGACATTTCAACGTGCATTGAGTTGATTAAAAGAAAAAAGGAATTGAGGGCTAGGTGCACTTTAAGGTAAGCTAATCAAGATATATGGCCTTTTTGAAAAATAACATTAAGGTCAGTTTCTCATTTTTAACACTGTTGAAGTTTGGCATTCTTGGTGGAAGATTGTTTGAGGCAAACCGAGATATTTCAGGAAGGAAAATAAGTCGGCTTCCGTGAGCGTGATAGTATTGTCGTGTTTATTAATGTGAAATCAATATTTATACGCCCTTGAGCCTGGTTTTTGAGATGGAGAGCCAGGCAAAGATAACGATGATATCGGACTTGTCGTGAGTGATATTGGCTTTGGGACAATGTATATACGTGACATTAAATACTGCTTAGAGGGGTTTTGCTTCGCTGGAGTTTACAATATATATTTAATCAGTGCATTTAAGAAAAGATTCTCTTTGCTTATGTCGTCAAGGAAATGCTTGTCTTTTGACCATGTTCAATAGATATAGGAGGGTATACTCAGTTTTCCTGCACTAAAAGATAATTTCTCATAAGTAAGTTGATATATTCTACGTAGAAGGTACAGAAAGAAGGATATCTGGCTTACAAAATTATAGGTCTGAAGGGAAGAAAAGTAAACATTATATTAAAGCCCGAGGAACGGGCTTAATTAATGTTTTGCTTTATAGCACTTCCACAAATTTCTGTTCCAGCAATATTTGACGTTTTCCGTGTTTTTATTTTCTTTCTTTTTATCTGCATTTTCCCAGGAAATATATATGATATGACTATTCTAATGTATTTGGGTAAAAACTGCTAAAATTAAAAGCAAGTACTCTTTCCACACACAAAGTGCATTGAAAACATCAAGATATGAGTGAATTCTCGAAGAGAGAACAAACCATAATAATTTTTTATTGATTTTTCCAAGACAGAAGGGAAAAATTGGTGGAACTGGAACAATTTATTTTTCAAGTTGCAACCCATTATCATCTTTGTCATCTGTAGCTAAAGGAGCGGGGTCGTAGCTGTCCAAATGATGTCTGTGATTAGCGAACGATACAATTGATATTAATATCACTTGAACAATGCCCCTATCCCTAATTCCTATCCCAGCGGGACAAATCTATTGTTTTCTTAGTGAATCACAGACATCGTTTGGACAAGTGCTGGACTACGCATATATCTTATCTATTTAAATAACTCTATGTAATCTTTGCCCATTTTAAATTTTACATTTGTAAATAATTTAAAGCAATAGAGGGCGACAGAGAACTCTCTTCATCCTCTCCTCGCTATAAATCCAAAGTCGGTATAGAAATTTTCAGAAAATTCTAGAAAACATCGAAGGAAAAGCGTGATTTTCGAAAAAAAGTACGAGAAGCCATTAAGAAAATACGAAAATCTCAGATGAATGGAACTGCCATCTCGAAATTCGTAGGATCCTTCGCGGTTTCGAAATTTCTAGGGAACCTATACCTTTCCGAACAGATATTTAACAGAAAACGGTCGTTGGGTGCCCCTGAGTAAACGCGATCGAGTGTGAAGATCTATCGCGGCCTCAAGATGGGTAACGAAAGAACACTAGCTGCGAAAAATGGACATCGAAAAGTTTTGATAAAATGGCTTTGACAAATATCGATTGTGGTTCATTATTATTTGGACGAATTGACGATTTGTCTTTTAAAATTGTCTCTCGGATCGGAGGAAAATGCAACAGGTAATGAATGCTGTATCATCTGGTTTTACTAAAATGCCTGCTAGAATCGAAGAACCCGGGATTAAATTTTATTAGCGGCTTTTTAATGTGAATAAATGTATAACATTAAATCGCAAAGGAAAGTCAATTGCAAATTTTGCATTGAAATATTCTGAAATATGACAAGCACGGTGGATTGTCTCTCATAGCAGATGTAAATGTAAATGTGCATTTGTAAAGCAAGCAAAACACATATTTACGATCCCACCAATTCCTCTTCTCCTTTCTATTCAACTATCTCTACACTAATCCGATTCATTCATGATCTGGCTGACATACAGGAGCCTTTGATTTGGATCTAAAAACAAAAGAAGTGTTTTTGGCTAATATTTGAGCAACGTTTGGTATAGACACTTTAATAGTCGCATTACCCCTTTCCTATACTTCAACTCGTAAAATTCCTACCTAAAAATGGTACTCCTTTCGGGCAGAGCATCCCCGTACAGCCCATTATAAGGATTACCCCCCGCCCCGGCAACGACGGTCCAATCATGCGAGTCTTAAGGGGCATTGTCATGCAGATTTTGCTGTGTTTCGGTCAAAATGCACCAAATAGTTGACAAAGTACCTTTGTTCAAACATAAAATTGCTCTTAGAACACCAAGAAGAAAATATCAAGTGATTTCTTCAAGAAAGAACAAACCATTATAAGTTTTTCTGCGATTTTTCCACGACACTTTGGAGGAACTTGAACTGAATGGCCAATTTTTTCCAAAGATTACGAATACTAATTTCTGTGCACTGGTAGAGTATTCGTTAACAAAACAGGACCATTATTTGTAGGTTTCCATTGAAACAAACATGTTTTTTGGCTTTTCAAATTGATACTAAAAATAGGTGACATAGCCCCTATACGGAAATTACTGAAATTAATGCACACCGTGGTCTCGGCTGATATATCGTGTTTTCACGATTATGACCAGGAACATTCTTTAAGCTTGCTTTATTATCTTGACTAGAAAGAGAAATTCGCCAAAAGTAATGAAAACAAAGAAATATTAACTAAAGAGGCAAAATAACAGCAACAATTTCTACAAGAATGGCACTTGATTTCTGACCGCCTGTCATGAATTTAAACGTGATGAACTGTAATAAATTCCCCTCAGTTCTATTCTTGCAATCCTGCACATTATCTCCGAACTATTGAATCTTTTTATCCAGTTAAATTGCATATTTTGGTGGTGTCCCCTTGTGGATTTGTTGTTGTTTGCTAGTTCTTTTATGTTTTATAAATCTTAATGCAAAAAGTCTCGCTTAGGGTTTCAAGGCTTACGGATACGTTATATAATCAGGCGTTTAAGCAAAATTTTCAGGCGAAGGTAAGGAGTCTTTATAAGCAGTTTAAATAGGAGTTTAATATTAGGGAGTATACGTTGGTCTTAACGAATGCTCTACTAAGCAACGGGGGGAGTCTAGTTAAATTTTTAACGTACTAGCAATAATTTAAAGAGGGCATAATAGACGGAAGAGCGTCATTTTATCGAAACACACCGAGAAATAGTTCATACTCACCGGGGTAAACGCACTACGGATCAATACCGCAGTCTATTTTGGTGGACATCTTTTAATTATTTGCTTAAAATTATATTTTGAAAGCTTCATTAAATCATCAGTTTTTCTCAAATTGTTAAATTTCACAAATCCTTCCTCTTTTGTCGTCTCGAACACTCATTAAAGACACCAAAAATGTCAACATCCGGGGCACGGCATTATTATTGGCTACAAACCAATGTTAACGCCAAATCATTCCATAACACGATTATCTATTTGTATAAAGTGGTTCAAAAGAAAAAAAAAATTCATAAAATATTCTGGCTAAAGAACACATGTTAAAGATTCTTTCTAAAAGTACTGTAGAATGTTAAATTCACCGAAAATAGGTCGCAACTTTTACATCTTTTGGAGTCCTATGCATAATCCAGCCCTATAGCGCCAGCCGACGGGACAATGTTCTTGCGGTTAATAATAGTTACATGTTATAAATTCAAAAGATTCTTTCTAAAAGTACAGTAGAATGTTAAATTCACCGAAAATAGGTCGCAACTTTTACATCTTTTGGAGTCCTATGCATAATCCAGCCCTATAGCGCCAGCCGACGGGACAATGTTCTTGCGGTTAATAATAGTTACATGTTATAAATTCAATAGGTTAGATTAAGAGATGTTTAATATTGCAACGAGTTCTGCAAACTAAACGTAAATTAAACAGATATTTTAAGAAATGACCTTTCGAAGAAATTATTATACATTTACACATTTTCATGTTTGAAGTTCTGTACACAAAATTGGCTTTTGAATGTGTGACCATTCAAATGAAAGCTACTGAGCAGCTACTTTCCTGTGGTACTGTTTATTATGCCGTACAAGGTGGGTCTAACTTTTGAGTCTGTGGATGAAATCCTAAAGTGCGACCATTCAAATGAAAGCTATTGAGCAGTACTTTCCTGTCAGTGTACTTTTTATTATGCTGTACAAGGTGGCTCTAACTTTTGAGTCTGTGGATGAAATTCTAAAGTATGAACACTCAAATGAAAGCTATTGAGCAGTACTTTCCTGTGGTACTGTTTATTATGTTGTACAAGGTGGCTCTAACTTTTGAGTCTGTGGATAAAATTCTAAAGTATGAACACTCAAATGAAAGCTATTGAGCAGTACTTTCCTGTGGTACTGTTTATTATGCTGTACAAGGTGGCTCTAACTTTTGAGTTTGTGGAAAAAATCCTACAGTGTGGCCATATTGAGCAGTACTTTACTGAAGTGCTGTTCATTTTTCTGTGCAAGTTTGTTTTAACTTTTAAGTCTGTGGATGAAATACTAAAGTGTGATCATTCATGCGAATGAAAGCTATTGAGCAGTACTTTCATGTGGTGCTGTTTATTATGTCATTTTAGTATATGGAACATGCGCAATATAAATATATGCCGCACAAGGTGGTTCTAACTTTCGAGACTGGACAAAATCGAGTCTAAAAAGTATGAACATTCAAATTACTTTCCTTTGGTGCTGTGTCTGTAGATTAAATCCCGAAGTGTGACCACTTTCCTGTGGCACTATTTATGTAATATACTACACAGGGTACCCATTATAACGAGAGCTTCTGAGAGGTACTTAGCTGTGTCGGTGTGTTTTTTTTTGTCATTCTTCTTCAAGTGGAAATTTCAGAATAATTGCGGTCAAATTTGTTTTTTGTTCTTCTAAGTTTAGCTTCTTTTGTGTCTATTTGGGCGCCATGCTTCCTGACTGCTATTTTGTGTGGATGAAATCCTACAGTGTGACCATTCAAATGAAAGCTATTGAGTAGTACTTTTCTGCAGTACTGTTTATTTTGCTGTGCAAGGAGATTCTAACTTTTGAGTCTGTGGAATGAAATCCTAAAGTGTGATTATTCATGCAAATGAAAGCTATCGAGCAGTACTTTCATGTGGTGCTGTTTATCATGTCATCTTAGTGGGAACATGCGCAAAATCGAGTACCCATTATAACGAGAGCTTCTGAGAGCTTCAGAGAAGTACTTAGCTGTGTCGGTGTGTTTTTTGTCATTCTTCTTCAAGTGGAAATTTCAGAATAATTGCGGTCAAATTTGCTTCTTGTTCTTCTAAGTTTAGCTTCTTTTGTGTCTATTGGGGCGCCATGCTTCCTGACTGCTATTTTCCCTGGAAAGATATCAATACGTTTTGCGGTTTTTATATCATCGGCCATTCTACCATTCTTGCCTGATGAGTAAACTATTTCTTCTGTGTTCCGCTATTTGTGTTATAGTCCAAGTCATGCGAGAAAATTTTGACGTTTGAGTTTGAAAAGTGTGACCATGCAAATAAAAGCTGCTGAGTAGTACTTTCCTGTGGTGCTGTATCTTTGCATTGTATTTGAATAACAACTATGTAAGGATTTTTTTTTTTAAATTTTAGGTTCAATTCGTGAGCCGAAATATTGCGATGAAGGCACCAAATTACAGAACACGAGACAATAGGCCTACGGCTATTACGCAGTCAGCAGCATAAAAATGAACTGAAGTCTGTTTAGTTTTACAGTAAAAATAATTTAAGTTCGTTCCAAGTTTTATTTCATTATTTTATCTGCTGAATGTAGCATTTTCTCCTTCAGAAGATGGCAAAAAAAGCCAGTGCATTTTAAAAAATCTTGTAAAGTTCCGGTCGCATCAATTTCCCGCCGGTGTTTATCTTCCCGCACCCGCTCCGGGTATTCAGCCCGAGGGAACCGAAACGCAAAGAATATAGGTCTTGAAGTGCTTTCTGTTACAGTCACGTATGTTCCTGATTGTCTTTGTTTTAAATTGCAAGTGAATATTACGTTCACATTTTAATGATCACAAAACGTTTATACGCTGTCAGGTTTCATTTAAGAAGAATCGCCGAGGAACAAAATTCACGAACTTTGACTGACGGTTTAGAGATCCTTAGAGCGATAGCGGTCGAAATGAGTTCATCATTAATTATTACACAGTTCACACATAGCAACCTAACGTTAATATGTTTTGCTCATCAAATAAACTAATCATCGCTTTGTTGACTTTTTCATCATACTTTGACAATTAGCGTCTTGCTCGAGGACAAAAAAGCACCTTTATTGCAACTTATTATAAATTTGCATTTTTTTACGAATTGTTTCGTTAGGACCTCGATGCCTCCTTTGGAAAAAAATAATCGAATGTAAAATGTTTCTCGGCAAAAATCCCTCTAGGAAAAGATAGCGTTAGAAAATGTGATTTTTACAAAAATTATTCACGAACAGTTTTTAATCCTCGATTTCAATAGACTTTAGGCACCATAAAACGTCTTCTTTTCACTCGATGAATACATGTTTTGTCGTCTAGTTGTAAAAAACCATAACTATAAGATTCATAAAAAAAATCGTGCATTTGAAAATCCCGGTTAATAGCAAATTTGTCGCTTTTACAAAAATCTTAGAGGTTTAACCTTTGACCACGTAATTGTCCAAAGACTACTTGGGTTGCATGTTAAAGTTATTGCAAAAAATGGTCGCTTTATTTGAATAGTAAAAGACCTAATCAATTGCTCATAAAACTGGATTAAAGGGCTGTAGTAATAATGCTCGCTAGTGGGTGGCCCGTACATTTTTCATTTCGAACTGCTAAGAAACGATTAATTAAAATAACAAGGCAATTCTAGTTTTACCTGATTTCCTGAACTCTTGCGAGTAGCTACAACTTTCGGTAAAATTCCTGCTTGCCGATGTTTTAATCGCGCAGTCGTCATTTTTGAGACTGGTGTTGTCGTCTGGTCTAAGTGTTGCCGCGAACGAATTGTCATCACTTTGCGATTTGTTCATACGGAGTAAAGCAATGCCGATGACCAAACAAATAATTCCTGTCACCGCTACTGTAGAAGCAAATACGAGGATTTTTCGCGATATTTGCTTCTCTTTCCGAAGTGCTTGCGTATCTGAAGTTTCCAAGTCCTCTGGAAAACGATTTCTTTGTAGGAACTGCAATTCATGGTTCATTGAGTCCATATTCGCATGAAGCGCTTGGCCCCTTCTTGTTGAGAAAGACCGCCCAAGATCCAAAGTCTTTGGACCTGCAAGTGATTTGATGTGTCGCTAAACCGCAAATTGTTGACGACCACGATCCTCTTAATTCTCCACAGTGCTTGTAAATCGCAACGAGAGAGATTAACTTATTCGAACCAAGACTTGTTTTCTCGCCGATTGAATCTGCCCTAAAGAAAAAATGAACCGACAGAGTTTAAGGGCACAAAGCATTCTAGTACTAAATCCACAGTAACAACACAATTAACTTAATTACATAATGGGGTACCTAGAAAACACACGCCGGCTGTTCGATTTAAGGTCAGCTTTTATCGAGAAACTGAACTAAAGTAAAAGGATGTCACCACACGTCTACTGATTATGTTAGTTTGAAAGCTCGCGAAAAACGTTCATACATGACGTGCCGTGAAGGCGGTCGCCCGTGGCTCAATAGAAACATCCGATCAATAATAACAGATTATCGCCATCCACAGTAATGGCCTTTGGGTTTATTTTTGTCCGTGGTGCTAATATAAATCCTTAAATCTGGCAACAAAAACTTTCTTTCTCAAGTACTGCAGACACGCTAACGTTTAATGGTCTGTATATTGCATTCTTGTAGCATTCGAAATGTAAATTTTCTCAATGTCCCTTTGATCCAAAGAACTGAAAGATTAATTTAATGACGACTGAAAACGTCAGCGACATCGATCTTATTGCTATCTTTTAAGTACCGAGAGCATTTTTTGATTGCTTTGTTCCAAAGAACAAGCATTGTTCGCAAAAATGGAAAATATTCAATTGAAATAACTTACCCTCGACCATTGAATGGCTCTTTGTCGCAGAACTAGCCATGTTTGAGCGAATCTTAAGTCCTCGACGCCATTCCAGTTCAATTGCCCAAAAACAAAAGGTCTGACACATGTAAATTTGGAATTGCGAAGCTCTTGATACAATTGCCTTTATTGGAAAACATGCAAAAGATAACATCTTCAAAAAGGAAATGATTAATGCTTCGGGACACAATAGTACGTCGCATCGAACCGAGTAGCCATACGACTTTAACCTCTTGGTCCGGCTTTTACAGA
The DNA here is from genome assembly GCA_024195265.1 of Dendrophyllia cribrosa. Classification (NCBI taxonomy): domain Eukaryota; kingdom Metazoa; phylum Cnidaria; class Anthozoa; order Scleractinia; family Dendrophylliidae; genus Dendrophyllia; species Dendrophyllia cribrosa. The sequence goes on from JAJLRJ010000014.1 coordinate 15,004,493, forward strand.
AACAAAACAGAATTAAATTAAAAAAATAATACTGAATAATAAAAATAAAGTTAAAGCGGAAGAGCACAAAAATTGAAACCCAAGCTGTCATCAAAATTAAACTGCAAAATAAAAAAACAGCCGTACAAAAAATAAGCTAAAGGAACAATGAAGGTCGAATTGGACGTACGTAGGTAAGCACGCGGTTTTAGTTTTAACGCGCGTTTTTCCGTAATTGAACTCCTTTACGTCAACATTACACAAGCTTCCTCCACGACAATAAACTGACTTTGACGGCACCCAATATTAGCATTAAAGAAATAAATAACCAGAAATAGTTGAGTTCAGTCCAGTGCTTCTGTACCCAGAGTAAATTTCTTGCCTCTTGTATTGTAAAGCAACTAGAAAGTCCTAGAAAAGCAAGTTTATAAGTAAAACTGTTCTGGTATCATGCGAGTTTTCACTGTGTAGATATAGAGAGTTTATATTAATGGTGTCTTTGAGACTGCCTCAGTAGCATTTAATTACAAACAACATGTCGACATCATGATAAGTAGTTGACGTTTTGGTTTTATTGTATTATGTTTGTCATATTTAAGTCAACAGCTTGCTTTGAACAAAGACGTTTGAGACTAAACGGAGCAACTCGGTTGACAAAACAATCTTGACTGAATGTGCAAACTTTTCTGTATATTGGCAAAAAAACACAAACTGATCATGACTTCTCTTCTTCAGCTTTATGTAAAGATTCCGGCACCGCCAGAGTGAGACAGAGCTGAGTCTGGTGACTCTAATTATAACTGTTGAGTCTGTGGATGAAATCCTTAAGTGTGACCATTAAAATAAAGGCTACTGAGCAGTACTTTCCTGTGGTACTGTTTATTATACTGCACAAAGTAGTTCTAACTGTTGAGTCTGTGGATGAAATCCTAAAATGTGACCATTAAAAATGAAGGCTACTGAGCAGTACTTTCCTGTGGTACTGTTTATTATACTGCACAAGGTGGTTCTAACTGTTGAGTCTGTGGATAAAATCCTAAAGTGTGACCATTAAAATGAAAGCTTTAGATCAGTATTTTCCTATGGCACTGTTTATTATGTTGTACAATGCAAGGTGGTTCTAACTTTTGAGTCTGTGGATGAAATCCTAAATTGTGACTATCGAAAAGCGAGCTGTTGAGCAGCACTTTCCTGTGGCGCTGTTTATTATGCTGTACAAGGTGGTTCTAACTTTTGAGTCTGCGAATACAATTCTAATGTGTGACCACTCAAATGAAAGTTACAGAGAAGGACTTTCCTGTGTTAAATGGTTATAACTTTGCGTCATTTTGGTGGAACCCTGACTTCTAATAATTTAATGAACTGGCCGGCAATGCAGTAGTACTTTGATGAATGTGGTTTAATTTTATGCAGTGCAAGGTCAGTGCATTAAACATTTGTTGTCGAAGTTTTAGCATTTTATTTCTTTGTGTTTGTTACTTCTTTGTATCCTTTCACTTCCAGAGACAATTATTAAGACATGCAGTGCAGTTCTAACTTTTGAGTTTGTCGACGAAACTCCTTTGGTGTGATCATTGAAATGAAACCTTTTCGGCGGTATTTACATGGAACCATTTAATTCAGACGGTCGTGAATGTCAGCATGTTTAGGATTCAGGCTTCTTTATCAATTCCACATCTCAGAATCACGGAAAGAAATCGATAGGTGGTCTTTTTTTTCTTTTTAATTTGTGGTGTATTACATTTCTTTGTTTTCACTTCCTGGAAGCGTAAAAATTTTCCTCATTTCAGAGACAAAGTATATTTTCATTCACGAATCTGACAAGGGATCAATCAACCTCGTTCTCAGGCGGTGAGAAGAAGAGAGACCCTGGGAACGAGGATGGGAATCAATTGACCGACACTTTTGGTAAATCACCTGACCTTGTAGAACACGTGACCAGCTTTTGAGCACAGATGGAAATGCTTGTGGGCGATCCGATAAGATCAACTTCAGTAGAGAAGAGGCGGGGGAATAAAGCTATTTTGGGCAAATTTTAATCCCTCTAAACTCGTTTTAGATGGAATATAAAAGAAATCATTTTTGACATGTGGGGTGGAATTAATATTTTCTCTCTGGACTTAACAAAGAGCCTAAACATAAAGACAATATAGATCCAATTTCGTCTGTTTGTATTTAGGGGCCGTCGACATATTCACAAGTTCCCCGCTTAACTTCCACTGGACGTTTAGGGGGGGGGGGGGGGGGGGGGGGGGGGGAGGGGTTATGGAGAGTCGAGATTTGGACGTTAGCGCGGGACATTTGGAGCAAGTACGAAATTGTTAGTTTTTAATCCTAGAAGAAAACCGTAAAAAGGCACAAAGTGGACACAAAGATGTTTTAGCAAAACAGGTACGAGGAACTGTCAGTCTTTTTAAATATTCTAAAGCCCATTTACAAATAATGTTTGTTGTTTCACACATCAGTAGTCTCGCAAACTGTATTCACCCGACTATTAAAAAACGTCGCTCCAGGCGACGTCGGGACGGTGAAAATTCTAAGTGGACGGCCCCTTAATTAAAATACAACTACACTCTTACGACCGTAAGACTAAGAAACGTTTTCAAGAATGCAGAACAAATCTGAGCACTTGTCAGTTTTTAATATGAACTGAGTGCGTTTCCTCCTTTAATATATCGGTAACGCCAGACTATTATAAACGCCATAATATTTTTATAACACAATGTTATTACTGTATCCATAATGGTAAAGAGGATCTCCATAGAAAATCTTCTTCTGCTATCATTTCATAACATAAATGTACAAGAATATACCGTAAAATCTCTATTAAGCCACCCCTCTCAAATAAGCCGCCCCCTCTAATAAGCCACCCCTTTTTAGAAGAAATTTGTTAAGTCCCTCTCCCCCTCTCTTTTAAGCCACCCCACCCCTCCCCCTTACTTACTTAAATACTCTTGATCCGTGATAATGTGGCTTTTGTTATTGGTATAAACCTGGCATAACCCATTCATGATAGGGGAAAATAATGTAATTGTAACAGTAAAGTTTAATTCTGAGATTACGATTCTTGAATAAAGTTCATATCATATTATATCCTGATAGTGTACATCTTGTTGCATTTTGCTTAATCAATAAGCCCCCCTCTCTATTAAGCTCCTCCTCTTTTTTAAGCCACCCCACCCCTCCCCCTTACTTACTTAAATACTCTTGATCTGTGATAAAGTGACTTTTGTTATTCTTGTAAACCAGGTATAAACAATTATATAGGGAAAAATAATGTAATTGTAACATTAGAGTTTAATCCTGAGATTACAATGTTTGAATAAAGTTCATATCATATTATATCCTGATCAGGTGTACATCGTGCTGCATTTTGCTACATTGATAAGCCCCCTTCTCTAATAAGTCCCCCCTCTCTAATAAGCCCCCACCTCTCTAATAAGTCCGCCTCTAATAAGCCCCCACCTCTCTAATAAGTCCGCCTCTAATAAGCCCCCACCTCTCTAATAAGTCCGCCTCTAATAAGCCCCCACCTCTCTAATAAGTCCGCCTCTAATAAGCCCCACCTCTCTAATAAGTTCCCCTCTCTAATAAGCCCCCTCTCTAATAAGCCCCCACCTCTCTAATAAGTCCCCCTCTCTAATAAGCCCCCCTCTCTAATAAGCCCCCACCTCTCTAATAAGTCCCCCTCTCTAATAAGCCCCCTCTCTAATAAGCCCCCACCTCTCTAATAAGTCCCCCACTCTAATAAGCCCCCCTCTCTAATAAGCCCCCACCTCTCTAATAAGTCCCCCTCTCTAATAAGCCCCCTCTCTAATAAGCCCCCACCTCTCTAATAAGTCCCCCTCTCTAATAAGCCCCCTCTCTAATAAGCCCCCACCTCTCTAATAAGTCCCCCTCTCTAATAAGCCCCCCTCTCTAATAAGCCCCCACCTCTCTAATAAGTCCCCCCTCTCTAATAAGCCCCCCTCTCTAATAAGCCCCCACCTCTCTAATAAGTCCCCCTCTAATAAGCCCCCCTCTCTAATAAGCCCCCTCTTTAATAAGTCCCCCTCTAATAAGCCCCCCTCTCTAATAAGTCCGCCTCTAATAAGCCCCCCTCTCTAATAAGTCCGCCTCTAATAAGCCCCAACCTCTCTAATAAGCCCCCTCTCTAAAAAGCCCCCCTCTTATAAGCCCCCACCTCTCTAATAAGTCCCCCTCTCTAATAAGCCCCCCTCTAATAAGCCCCCACCTCTCTAATAAGTCCCCCTCTCTAATAAGCCCCCTCTCTAATAAGCCCCCACCTCTCTAATAAGTCCCCCTCTCTAATAAGCCCCCTCTCTAATAAGCCCCCACCTCTCTAATAAGTCCCCCTCTCTAATAAGCCCCCCTCTCTAATAAGCCCCCACCTCTCTAATAAGTCCCCCTCTCTAATAAGCCCCCCTCTCTAATAAGCCCCCACCTCTCTAATAAGTCCCCCTCTAATAAGCCCCCCTCTCTAATAAGCCCCCCTCTTTAATAAGTCCCCCTCTAATAAGCCCCCCTCTCTAATAAGTCCGCCTCTAATAAGCCCCCCTCTCTAATAAGTCCGCCTCTAATAAGCCCCAACCTCTCTAATAAGCCCCCTCTCTAAAAAGCCCCCCTCTTATAAGCCCCCACCTCTCTAATAAGTCCCCCTCTAATAAGCCCCCCTCTCTAATAAGCCCCCTCTCTAATAAGCCCCCACCTCTCTAATAAGTCCGCCTCTAATAAGCCCCACCTCTCTAATAAGCCCCCACCTCTCTAATAAGTCCGCCTCTAATAAGCCCACCTCTCTAATAAGCCCCCCTCTCTAATAAGCCCCCCTCTCTAATAAGTCCCCCTCTAATAAGCCCCCCTCTCTAATAAGCCCCCCTCTCTAATAAGCCCCCCTCTCTAATAAGCCCCCACCTCTCTAATAAGTCCCCCTCTCTAATAAGCCCCCCTCTCTAATAAGCCCCCACCTCTCTAATAAGTCCCCCTCTAATAAGCCCCCCTCTCTAATAAGCCCCCCTCTTTAATAAGTCCCCCTCTAATAAGCCCCCCTCTCTAATAAGTCCGCCTCTAATAAGCCCCCCTCTCTAATAAGTCCGCCTCTAATAAGCCCCAACCTCTCTAATAAGTCCCCTCTCTAATAGGCCCCCCTCTAATAAGCCCCCACATCTCTAATAAGTCCCCCTCTCTAATAAGCTCCCCTCTCTAATAAGCCCCCACCTCTCTAATAAGTCCCCCTCTCTAATAAGCCCCCCTCTCTAATAAGCCCCCACCTCTCTAATAAGTCCCCCTCTCTAATAAGCCCCCCTCTCTAATAAGCCCCCACCTCTCTAATAAGTCCGCCTCTAATAAGCCCCCACCTCTCTAATAAGCCCCCACCTCTCTAATAAGTCCGCCTCTAATAAGCCCCCCTCTCTAATAAGCCCCCCTCTCTAATAAGCCCCCTTCTAATAAGCCCCCACCTCTCTAATAAGTCCGCCTCTAATAAGCCCCCACCTCTCTAATAAGCCCCCACCTCTCTAATAAGTCCGCCTCTAATAAGCCCCCCTCTCTAATAAGCCCCCCTCTCTAATAAGTCCGCCTCTAATAAGCCCCCCTCTCTAATAAGCCCCCTCTCTAATAAGCCCCCCTCTAATAAGCCCCCACCTCTCTAATAAGTCCGCCTCTAATAAGCCCCCCTCTCTAATAAGCCCCCCTCTCTAATAAGCCCCCTCTCTAATAAGCCCCCCTCTCTAATAAGCCCCCTCTCTAATAAGCCCCCTCTCTAATAAGCCCCCCTCTCTAATAAGCCCCCCTCTCTAATAAGCCCCCCTCTCTAATAAGCCCCCCTCTCTAATAAGCCCCTCTCTTTAATAAGCCCCCCTCTCTAATAAGCCCCCTCTCTAATAAGCCCGCCTCTAATAAGCCCCCCTCTCTAATACGCCCGCCTCTAATAAGCCCCCTCTCTAATAAGCCCCCCTCTCTAATAAGCCCCCACCTCTCTAATAAGCCCCCCCTCTAATAAGCCCCCACCTCTCTAATAAGTCCGCCTCTAATAAGCCCCCACCTCTCTAATAAGCCCCCACCTCTCTAATAAGCCCCCCTCTCTAATAAGCCCCCCTCTCTAATAAGCTCCCCTCTCTAATAAGCCCCCACCTCTCTAATAAGTCCCCCTCTCTAATAAGCCCCCCTCTCTAATAAGCCCCCACCTCTCTAATAAGTCCCCCTCACTAATAAGCCCCCCTCTCTAATAAGCCCCCACCTCTCTAATAAGTCCGCCTCTAATAGGCCCCCACCTCTCTAATAAGCCCCCACCTCTCTAATAAGTCCGCCTCTAATAAGCCCCCCTCTCTAATAAGCCCCCTCTCTAATAAGTCCGCCTCTAATAAGCCCCCCTCTCTAATAAGCCCCCCCTCTCTAATAAGCCCCCTCTAATAAGCCCCACCTCTCTAATAAGTCCGCCTCTAATAAGCCCCCCTCTCTAATAAGCCCCCCTCTCTAATAAGCCCCCTCTCTAATAAGCCCCCCTCTCTAATAAGCCCCCCTCTCTAATAAGCCCCCCTCTCTAATAAGCCCCCCTCTCTAATAAGCCCCCCTCTCTAATAAGCCCCCCTCTCTAATAAGCCCCCCTCTCTAATAAGCCCCTCTCTTTAATAAGCCCCCCTCTCTAATAAGCCCCCTCTCTAATAAGCCCGCCTCTAATAAGCCCCCCTCTCTAATACGCCCGCCTCTAATAAGCCCCCTCTCTAATAAGCCCCCCTCTCTAATAAGCCCCCACCTCTCTAATAAGCCCCCTCTCTAATAAGCCCCCACCTCTCTAATAAGTCCGCCTCTAATAAGTCCCCACCTCTCTAATAAGCCCCACCTCTCTAATAAGCCCCCCTCTCTAATAAGCCCCCCTCTCTAATAAGCCCCCCTCTCTAATAAGTCCGCCTCTAATAAGCCCCCCTCTCTAATAAGCCCCCACCTCTCTAATAAGCGCCCCTCTCTAATAAGCCCCCTCTCTAATAAGCACCCACCTCTCTAATAAGCCCCCACCTCTCTAATAAGCCCCCTCTCTAAAAAAAACCCCACTAATAAGCTTCCCACCTCTCTAATAAGGCCCCCACCTCTCTAATAAGCCCCCTCTCTAATAAGCCCCCCTCTCTAATAAGCCCCCCTCTCTAATAAGCCCCCTCTCTTATAAGTCCGCCTCTAATAAGCCCCCCTCTCTAATAAGCTCCCTCTCCAATAAGCCCCCCTCTCTAATAAGCCCCCTCTCTAATAAGCCCCCTCTCTAATAAGCCCCCCTCTCTAATAAGCCCCCACCTCTCTAATAAGCCCCCCTCTCTAATAAGCCCCACCTCTCTAATAAGTCCACCTCTAATAAGCCCCCACCTCTCTAATAAACCCCCACCTCTCTAATAAGCCCCCCTCTCTAATAAGCCCCCTCTCTAATAAGCCCACCTCTCTAATAAGCCCCCCTCTAATAAGCCCCCCTCTCTAATAAGCCCCCACCTCTCTAATAAGCCCCCCTCTCTAATAAGCCCCCCTCTCTAATAAGCCCCCACCTCTCTAATAAGCCCCCTCTCTAAAAAACCCCCCACTAATAAGCTTCCCACCTCTCTAATAAGGTCCCACCTCTCTAATAAGCCCCCCTCTCTAATAAGCCCCCCTCTCTAATAAGCCCCCCTCTCTAATAAGTCCGCCTCTAATAAGCCCCCGTCTCTAATAAGCCCCCTCTCTAATAAGCCCCCCTCTCTAATAAGCCCCCTCTCTAATAAGCCCGCCTCTAATAAGCACCCCCGCTCTAATAAGCCTCCCCCCCCCCCCCCCCCCCCCTCGAAAGAACCTTAAATAAATAAGCCACCCGGATGGCTTAATAGAGACTTCACGGTAGAGTGATTTAACTTAGAACTAAAAACTGCAAAAGACCGCAAACGATAATGCTGTAAACGATACGTAGGATCTACGAAAGACCTAATCAGCCAAAAATGGACAAACATAACCGACAAACTGCAAGACTGATATGACTACGTAAAAAAGTAGATTTTGCGAGACACAAATACGACAGAAACCGATAAAGCAGGGTAGCAACCGCGGACAGCTACGGTCCCAAAATTATCGTTTGTGGTCTTTTGCAGTTTTTAGTTCTATTTTCATATATTTTGGGACCGTAGGTCTATTCTAGATCCGATATGCTGGGTTTCTTTCAGCATGGTTTTGTCCATGCGTTTGAATGTTTGCATTGGCTTGCCATGTACATTCAGTTTTTGCGAGACACCATTGTGACATCTTGGGATGGCTTGTTCCCCGCAACACGTGATATGGCACGCGTGATACGGGTGATAAGTTGGTTCCAGGGTACGGAACTTGATATTGTGTACGGGTCATTGTGCAATCTATTTACGACTGCATTCTTGTAGTCGTTCTTCAGTTTGCTACAAGCTACACCGCGCTGACGAGTCCCAAACAGGACGAAACAGCTGTCTGCGGTTGCTACCCTGCTTTATCGGTTTCTGTCGCATTTGTGTCTCGCAAAATCTACTTTTTTACGTAGTCAGATCAGCCTTGCAGTTTGTCGGTTACGATTTAACTTATACCGTGAAACAGTAAAACCTTTGAATGCCGGCAGAGGTCCACACGACGCAGAAATTAAACTTCCTGGTAGTTGCCGGATCTTCCTTGTGAAAGATCTCGTGCAAGGCGTCAATTGAATGTGAAAATACAAAACTGAATGCAAGGCTGACACTACGGCAAAGGGCAGATTTATTTAATGGCCAATATCTCGACTAATAGAACTAGTCTTCCTCAGGGTCAGGGCTATACTGAAAGAAAACATTTTAAAAGCTCGGAAAATTTGAAAAATACATGGTTACAAATGATTGGCTAATACATGACTAAAGACAGCGCAGTTGTAAACATAAGATAAAAATAATATATAGTGTATGATGCAAAACTGAGTTCAGCGTTCGTTCCTTCGGTTAATGCCTTCTTATTGATCGACGGACCATTATTTTTTTGAGGGGGGGGGGGGGATTTGCACATGCAAACATATTTTCAGCAAAAACTAAACAAAAGAAAACAATAGCATTAGTGTCTAAAAGTGCCTACTAGTTCCTACTTGCTTAGCAACTATTTCACGGTTTAAAGAAAATCACTCTAAGAAAATTGGCAAATAAATGAATTAAAAAGCAACGCTCGAAACATATAAAATCAATCTGCCACGTTGGTGGGTTTGTTTCGCCGATAAAATTAAAAACTCGCGCTCGTTTTGCCAAAATTACATAAAGGTTATTGCGCAGAACGTCCTTTTTACTTTCCTTAGCAGTATTTTCAACTATTTTCCTCATTTTATGCTATTTTATTATGTGGGCGTATGACTGTATTCCCCTCCCCTCCCCCAGGGAAAGGTTGTACCACTCACCAGGGTCTAAGTCTCCTACTGGTTTTCCAAACAAATCTCAGTTGGTGGCATTTGTATATAGAGCATAGAAATTTGGCAAGCAAAAGTCTGATATTTCGGCGGGACATTTAAAGATGGATTAGCTTAGCATTATATCCAGGAGGGAATAATCACGGGCACCCTGGACCCCTATCTACGCCCTTGAGCCCTGAGCCCGGAAGGGCTGACTCTACATAGTGTGTTATTAACGCACTGTCCGAAAGGGTCGCCTTGTTGATGCTTGAAGCTAACAAAATGGTGCGAAAAATTGTTCATTTGGTTTTTGGGAGGCTCGCCGAAATATCCTGTTAACCCTTTCACTCCCAGAGTCAATTATTAGAGTGGAAGAAGGAAAAAGATCAGAAGGGTGTATGCCCCAAACCCGAGTCGATTGCTTCATGACTAATACCCATATCCACTACACCAACGAGGGCTAGCTGACAGGAACTGTAATTTTTAACATATTAATAGAGTTACCCATAACCATAAATGAAAGCTAACCGTTTTAAAATCAGTGCTTAACCCTAAACACTGCAGATCAGTGCTAAACTGGAGCTCTTTTCTCTTAGTTCTGGGGTTCTGTTCTCGTGTACGTCAGTAATATAAAGAATACTACTGTTAGGTAAATAGGACCTATTTTACTCGTTTGCATGCGGTAATTTGATGTCAATTAGACCTGCTTATATGCGGTTAATTATATGCGAATCGGGTGCCAGAGCTCAACCAAACGAAACGAGGGCTCTTGGGACGAGAATGCACACACGAAAGGTTTTTTATTTCCGGTTTCTGGTATTGAGCAAGCGCAATGGTACATAAATGCATTAAGCATGCGCTAACGGATGTCGTGGATTTTACGACGGTCCCAGAGCCTTCGTTTTTTCCGCTGACAAAACGAAACGAAGGCTCTGGGGACGAGAATGGCTTCGCCGCCATTTTTGTTTTGTGAACATTCCAGGCATGCGCAAGAGATATCAGACTGAATTATGGAAGGATTATAAATTATCTTAATTAACGCATTAGGTTCGGCGCATGAGAAGAGCGCCGTATGAACCAGCCGCCGCTTCAGTGTCGCATTATGCGGCAGGCCCTGCCGAGCTTAACGTCGTTAGTCGCTCCAAACCTAAACTGCCGAACCAAACTGATTCAAACGCCGCTCTTCCGCCGTACTTAATTCATTAGTTAGGTTCGGCGCATGAACGGAGCGGCGTTTGGACCGGGCCTAAGTCTGCTAACGGCACGCTTCGAAAATTTTATTGAATTGATGTCACGTGGTACGCCTTCGGCGAACTAGAACCACCCTTCATTTCCCAAGTTATCTTAGATCGCTTGACTTGAAATGTTAAACAAAAATTATTTTTCATGAAATTTTTTTTTGACTGATATCAAAGTGTGAAGCAATTTTGATAAATACTTTTTACTTTTGTGCAAAATCACAGAACGGCCATACATGCTACATTGATCTTTTGTTCTCGCCACAATGTTTCCAAAGTTGAAATCTTTTAGGAATTATAATAAATTACTTTGTTCTATAAATTTCTATGTCAATGTGACGTCTTTTGTATTAACAAAAGACAAAAAGTAAAGCACACAACACGATGTTTCCACATTTCAAATATTTAGAAATAATATATTTTGTTTCTCATAGCATTTCCTTATCAATGTGACTTGTTATATATGCATTAAATAAAGACAATAAGAAAGACACAAGGAAAAGACAAAACAAAATGCCAAGTTTAAAGGAACATTAACATGATTAACAAACTGTCAAACTGCTTACAGAAAAAGTAGAAATGTATTTTGCCAAAAACTCACAGAAATAGTCCATGAATCATGTACTACATCGTCCAGCAAACAGATTCAGATAACAAAAACACGTTTTCCTTGAATTCTGTGTATTAGTTGAGCATGACAGCTTAGAGTATGATAGATTAAGGTATGATAGCTTACTTGATTCTTCGTCTATTCTCCAGGTGTTTTGCATTGGGTTTATAAACATATGTCAAAATTTCGTTGTTTTCCTTGCAAAAGACAGGAAACAGCCGGAACAAGTACATTAGCCGAGTACCGATAACGCACGTGGTTATACGGTATGTGGTGCCATTTTCAATTGACATTTCTTTACAAATAGTATTCGCAGTGATCTAAGAAGAGACAAAGAAAAGCGAATTCAGAAGTTCAAAGATTGTATCTATATCTAATCAGATGTACTGAAAATTGTATAGAACTTGTATTACACTCGCGGAATATCTACTCCCTTGTTGTTCCGATTTGAAATGAAATGAAACCAGACAAAACGCTTTGACAACAGACTTCTTGTCAGGTTATTTCTTTTTATAGTTCTCCCAACATCGCCGCCGTTACTTTATTATTAAAGGCACCCTTTGCAAACCACACTAAGCTGGTTCTTGTATTATTTATTATCTGTCTATATACATTCATGCGTTTTTCTTCAAAAACACTAATACTTTTTGAAGCGCTGGCCTCTTTCATCCACAATACAACGTCTTTGAAAAAGTCTCTGTCTGTTTTTATCCTTCCGCACTAACAAAACGCGACGCGTTATTAAAAATCTGCATTTATGAAAGTCTCCTTTATATCATTAGGGTCTTTATTATACAGAACACACAGTCACAGTGCGAAAGATTGGCGAACCTCGGCGCATTGAGAAGTGCATACTTGCATCAACGAAAACCTTACCCTTCACCCTTCCTTTCTTAGCCGTTATCCAAGTTTACGCGCGTTAGCATTTTTGTAACTTACTATCTAATTACCTATTATTCATTACCCAAATTTCTGTATCCTTAGCTTGCCTCTTTCCTTTTGTGCGTTACTTGGATTTTTTTGCTTTGTTCTTTACCCATCACAGATTATCCATTTTCCTGAACCAAAGTCAAAAGTCTATTCTCGTGCAGCGATGATTTTTTTCTCATCCTCCGTCTCTCCCAAAACTTCAACATAACGAAACGATGACTGCGCAGAAGCTTTTGAACCACAGGGAACCCAAAGTATGGGTGATTTGTGCAGTTAATACATCCTGCTGAATTTTACATGACAATAATGGCTAAGAGTGTTTTCATACTGGCCTAACAACAGGAAAGGAAATCATCTCATATGCACCGCCCTGTCTGAATCATGTTAACATTGAAATAAAGAAAATAAATGGGCAGTGTTTTTTGTGCGCTCTGATTAGCTACTCATACTCCAATGTAGATTCGTAATTCCCTTTAGATCGATTCAGACATTGTTCTGGATTTCGCGCACGAGTTTTTTCCCCCATTCTTCAGAAATAAAGTAACTATATTTGGCTGGCTATTCAGTCACTGGTTTGTTATATACCAAAACAATTATTCACCTCAGTGTCAGTGAAGATTGGTACATAAATATCTACCAATATCTACCAATATCTACTGACCACTATTCACCTTCACTTCGGTGAATAATTTTAAATTGGTTACCGTTAATAAATACAAAAGCGGACTTTTCCAGCGTTAGCACTTCGTGAATTGTGGCTTGTCGAAGCAAGTGAATGAATAGTTCGCGTTGGTAAAGAGATAATGCTGGCTCAATAAGTCAGCTTTTGAACCTCTCCACAGTGACCAATTTAGTTTATCCACAGGACTACCATCCTCTGTTTGTGTGGTGTACTGTACATCTCTGATGGCCGTATCGATTACATTTTTCGATGGGAATTTATGATGATATCAATCTGTGATTGACTTTTTCATTGTGTTCTTGTGTAGTTTTGGAGAATTGTTTTTAAAACGTGCTTAAATTCAGTTGTATCTATTTCTTGAATTTCATCGAAGGCAGCTCGAACTGGATGCGCTATAAATGGTACGCGTTTTGCTTTTAAACATAAACTAATGGAGATTTGAATAAAATTTTTCGAAAGAAGATTGTGTTGTCCATTTTTATGTGTTTGTTCATTCATTACATATATTGAAAAGCGATTTTATGTAAACAAAACAAGACTTGGTTTTTATAGTTCTATCTTCACTCGTGTCGCCTTATGCAATTTTTATTTCCAAATCAGTTTCTCGGGCAATTATTGACAAGCAACAAGTGTATTTTATTCGGAAAGTAGTCATACAAGTTATTCTGGACGGAGAAAAACTTGTTTTTGTGAACTTTTGTACGGGCTAAATGTACTGTGTAGACGGTCGCGTAATACTGTTTTTGAGAATTGCTAAAATTGAAAAATAGCCCGGTCGTCAATCGTCAGTTGAACTCTTGTGCTTCCGACCTTTTACCTTGGTTAAGTTTCACCTTAGTTAAGCTTGTTCAAAGAGCGACGCTGTTAGGCTCAGCCTATCTATATATATTTTAAACCAAATACGGCCATTACAGATACACAGTAAAACAGAGGATGGTAAGCCCGTGGTGTGAGGCTAGTTTTATACTAAAGAAGCAAGTAGCCTGCGAACAGGCTCCTGGTTCGGAGGAGCATGAAGCGCCGGCAAAGGGGAGCCTGCACGCGAGTTTCAGAATGTCGAATGTCTGCGTCCAGATTTTGGACGCAAAGCGCTAGTGAATGTTTCTTGGGCTAAAATACCTTAAAGCAATCACTTTTTCATTTAATTTTCTTTTCTATGTTTTGGATACAGAGGGAAAAAATTGGATATATATTTTCGTGGTGTCTGATCGCAAGATGTTTTATGAAATAACTGCATTATGCGTTACTCAGGGAAAGGTTTCAAATTACTTTTGACATACGCAAATTGCAACATTTTTACCTCAACTGAAAAATATATTTCAAAGGGCTAAATTTGTTTCTCTCCTCCTAAATTATCACTTCTGTCATTAACTAACTCAGTAAGTTAACGACAGAAGGCTAAGCAGGCTAAGATTGCGAAAGGTTAAAATATGACAGTTGACAAGCTAAGGAATCCGCGCGTTCTTGTAAGCGGCAGCCGTGATTTTGAAGGTGCGTGCAGGTTTCCCTTCTTCGTATGACCCCACCGTCCGTCTGGAAGCCTGTCCGCAGGCTAAGAAGCAAGGGCTGACAACTGCGTAGATAAAGTAACGCAACAATGGCATGATTGAGACCAAACCGAAAGTTTCAATGCAAATGTGGACAGATGTTTCGCCGTTATTGCGGCTCGGATCTCTTACAGATCCTGCGTATACCAGCAGCATTTTCGTTCACGGTCCCTTGCATTCTCGTTTTCTAGTTTTATAAACCGATACGGTCATTACAGATGCACAGTAAACCACATAAACAGAGGATGGTAAGCCTGTGGTGTGAGGCTAGTTTTATAAACCGATACGGCCATTACAGATACACAGCACACCACACAAACAGAGGATGATAAGCCTGTGGTGTGAGGCTAGTTTATAAACCAAATACGGTCATTACTGATGCACAGTAAACCACACAAACAGAGGATGGTAAATGTGTGGTTTATCGACTCAGTTTTACATAGCACCACCGTTTTTATTATAAACTAACCCCATTAAACAATTGGAGATATTCCTGTTTAAAATTATTTTAACATGAATGGATCCCTTCATTAGTGATTTTTGTTGTTAATATCTTAAATTCAATTACCTCATTTTTTCACACTTTTTACTGTATATATTACTTGTAAAACAATGGATATCGATGTTGGCGCGCTCTGATTGGCTACTGAAACTCGGGATCGCAAGTGCTATTCACTTCCAAGCAATTTGCGCGCGAAAGTTGCAATCGTTGACAGGAATAAATGAGTTAAACATCATCACTTTCGTGCTATATTATCTCACTGTTTTAGTATGTACTAAAATAACTATTCACCTCAGTGTTGGTGGCCAGCGGGAGGTAAATATCCACCACTAGCCACATCCACTTTGGTGAATAGTTGTTTTAATAACTATTCAAATTATTCGCGTCATTTTTCTCAATTCGTCAAAGGCTACAGATTGTTAGTCGAAAGCTCATTTAATTTTTTTAACCAGAGAACGATTTTATATTTAAATCAGCTTTAACCCTTGTTACGCGTACATTTTTACATGTAGATATTTCATTTATCTGACTGTCCCACTGACCAATGAAAAGCCACAAATTGCATGACTTAGTAGACCTTAGTAAACTGTTGTTAGACGGCGGTTCGAGAGCTCAACTGCGCATGTACAGAACAAAGCGTTATATGATAAAAAATACAGAGCTTTATATTCATACGAAGCTAGAAAATCAAGTAACGATTCTTATTCGTATGTCGGAGCTCATGTTTTAAAACAAAACGCGGTGAAAACCTTAACTAGATTTTTTCAAACTAGATTTGCTGAAGTTTAATCGTTGGTAAATTCTACTAATCGTCATCAACATCATAAGCAGACGTTTCTGTTTAAACAAAGAGTGTTTATTATGTTTTGCTACCTTTGTTTTAATTTGGCACTGATAAGCCCCCCCCCCCCTCTCTAATAAACCCCCCTCTAAAAAGCCCCCTCTTCTCTAATAAGCCCCCCTCCTCTCTAATAAGCCCCCCTCCTCTCTAATAACCCCCCTCTTCTCCAATAAGCCCCCCTCTCTAATAAGCCCCACTCTCTAATAAGCCCCCTCTCTAATAAGCCCCCTCTCTAATAAGCCCCCCTCTCTAATAAGCCCCCTCTCTAATAAGCCCCCTTCTCTAATAAGCCCCCTCTCTAATAAGCCCCCTCTCTAATAAGCCCCCCTCTCTAATAAGCCCCCTCTCTAATAAGCCTCCCTCCTCTCTAATAAGCCCCCCTCCTCTCTAATAAGCCCCCCTCTTCTCCAATAAGCCCCCCTCTCTAATAAGCCCCACTCTCTAATAAGCTCCCTCTCTAATAAGCCCCCTCTCTAATAAGCCCCCTCTCTAATAAGCCCCCCTCTCTAATAAGCCCCCTCTCTAATAAGCCCCCTTCTCTAATAAGCCCCCTCTCTAATAAGCCCCCTCTCTAATAAGCCCCCCTCTCTAATAAGCCCCCCTCTCTAATAAGCCCCCCTCTCTAATAAGCCCCCCTCTCTAATAAGTCCGCCTCTAATAAGCCCCCCTCTCTAATAAGCCCCCCTCTCTAATAAGTCCCCTCTCTAATAAGCCCCCTTCTCTAATAAGCCTAGACTGGGCAGGACATCACAACCGTGGGCGCATGGGTGGGGGGGGGGGGGGGGGACTGTATTTCCCTCCCCTCCCCCCAAGGAAAGGTTGTACCACTCACCAGGGTCTAAGTCTCCTTCTGGTTTTTCAAACAGATCTCAGTTGGTGGCATTTGGATATAGAGCATAGAAATTTGGCAAGCAAAAGTCTGATATTTCGGCGGGACATTTAAGGATGGATTAGCTTAGCATTATATCCAGGAGGGAATAATCTCGCCTTACGGACAACTGGTCTCCTACGCAGCCGTTATTTGTGTCGTCACGCAACGCTCCTCCGGGTGACAACACAAATAAAGGTTGCGTAGAAAATTAGCGGACTCCCCATCATTATAGCAAACACTCTGTTATTACGGACAGAAAGTGAAGGCCGAGGGGACAGCAAAGTGTGATCCCCTGATCTCGGGTGCATCATGCTATGCCATGAGTTTAGGTCGTGTGGGATGCCTGTGGTCCAAATGATCACGACGACTGGGCGGAGAAAAGTACTTTGACGGGTTAAAGTTTATCGACTAAAATCACACCACAACGACTCTATCCAGTGGCTGAGCTCCGCGCCTCTCATAGTATTGCAGCCCCAGAGGCGTAGCTAGGATTTTTCAAGGGGGGGGGGGGGGGGGGGGGGGGGGGAGGCGCACACTGTGCCACACCAAGGGTACATACCAGATTGTCATACATAGTTTACTATTAACACTCTTCCCGAAAGGGTCGCCTTGTTGATGCTTGAAGCTTACAAAATGGTGCGAACAATTGTTCATTTTGTTTTTGAGAGGCTCGCCGAAATATCCTGTTAACCCTTTCACTCCCAGAGTCAATTATGAAGACATGTAGTGTAGTTCTAACTTTTGAGTCTGTGGACAAAATCCTATGGTGTGACCATTCAAATGAAACCTCTTCAGCAGTACTTTTGTATGCTACCATTTGTTTTTCAATATTTTACGAAATCAAATTTTTGGATTTTTCTTGAATTTTGATTTTTGGCACTCTAAGGAGTTTTAAAGTCTCAGGTATCACAGTCAGTAAGATGTTCAAGCAGAGCTAACTTTATTGTCGTCATTACAAATAAACCTACTACTGTTAAAATCTCAAAATGCACTAAAATAAAGAAAAGACAGTGACTGATTTTTTCATGCTAAGACCATAGGTTGTACATTTTATTCCTAGTTCCTATTTTAGGATTAGCTAAGTGTCGGTTCAATTATTTTTTATTGCAATTTTACTGTCTGAATTATACTAGCGCTTACTTTTGTTGTTGTTTCTGTTTATATCTGAAATAGTATTGGGAAAATCTTCAACACCCACTCCTTTCCTAGGTCTCTAATTTGATCATAAATGGGTCTCTGCTGATTATGCCGTCCTTTGGCGTCTGATCTTTTTAACGCTGCCATCTTACACGAGATGATTCTTGTAGATTGCGGCAACTTCGTTCTTGTCCAGGGCGGTGTTGTAAAGTCGATATTCATCCAGTGTTCCCTTGGTTTTCCAGCCATAAAGGGTACCGAACTCGAGTGGCTTAGTGTTATCTACGCTGCCTTGCACGGATGAGATGTCCAGGGTGTTTGACTGCTTTTTACCATTGATGTAAACGAAGACTTTCTTCTGCTGCTCACGATCAAACACAACAGCGTGGTGAACCCATTGTCCGAGCGTCTGCGCCGGTTGATAGCCATTGTCAAACATAATGACCTTAGACACCATTTTGTTGGTCTTGTCCCTGATGCAGACGTGCATACCCTTAGGTTGGCCACCGTGCGCTGTTTCCCATCCGGGAAGCCATCCAGAGCGGCCTGGGCCAAAGTAGCAGCCAAACCCTTTCCTGACAGCAAAGGTTGTCAGTGGGTATGTGAGATCCAAAATCTTCAACCATCCAGCGACACTGAAGCTCGAAGTTCCAAAATTCAGGATTGCTGTGTTTGGAACCGTGATCTGCCCCGTGGAGCCGTCAAAGAAGCGCCCACGTGAGAACTTGGACAGCTTCGATGAAGGCGAACCACTAACCGTGCCGTGGTTCTCATAACCCGAGTCATCAGCGACTTCGATTCCAGTTTGCTCATCCATACGCCAGTGACCAATCAAATCAGCGACACGGTTGTTATAGCAACCCTTATTAGGAGGATTACACTGGGGAAAGTATGGCTTCCACTGCTTTTTGGAGCAGACTTCTAAGGTAGTGTCACCGCTATCGGTGGTGGATCGAATCATTCCTGTTCTCATGGTGGTACAAGGTTTCTCTTCGAAGGTAAGAAGATCAAGGCTCTGGATAATAAAAAAAATCGTTTTATAATTTGAAGGGTTGAAAGTCTAACGGTATGGCACATCCCATACACCGCGGGCAAAGGGTAATTGAACATTTACCTTTAAAATAGGTTTGAACCATGCTGCGATGCCATTTATCTAAGATTATGCGTTGTGCTTCGTTTTTGTCGTTAAAGGAGCTCTGTCATGGTGAATTGGAGGTTCAGTTGGGTCAAAACTGCCCCAAATTAAACTAAATACCTTTGTCGTACACGAAATGCCTTCAAGTGAATTCTCGAAAATAAAATAAACCATTTTCAGAGTCTTAGCGAGTTTTTCAAGAGAGAAGCGATAAACTTGAAAAAATTAGCCCAATTTGTTCAAGATAGAATCCATTTCCATCCTGGCCATCTGCAGCCCAAGACACTTATTTTTACTTTTAGGCCCCGTTTACACGGGTCCGGACAAATTTTTGCACGGACGAATTTTGTTCCTAGACCACGTGTTTACATGGATCCGTGCAAATTCTGTTACAGATTGCAGTGGTGTTTACACGGAACTTGCACACTTAGCCGTTCAAAAATTCGTCCAGTTCCGCCGGTCCCCGTGTAAACGCAAGGTGGAACCGTGCAAGTTTTTGTCCGTGCAAAAATTTGTCCGGACCCGTGTAAACGGGGCCTTAGAGCACTAGTGAGAATAATTTTAAACAAAACTGGATCCTTATTTTTGGGTTTTCACTGATATAAAGATGTATTTTGGCTCTTTAGAGTAACACTAAAAATGATGACACATCCTCGGAGACCCAGGGGCAATTAGTTGGGCGCGACGAAAATCGGTATAAGTTTTCAAGAATAATGGCGAAGAGAGCCTGCATTTGCGCGGCCTTTTCGAAATACTCGGGTAAGTATCATTTCCCAGGGGCTCTCGAGCTCTTCGCCGTTCTTGAAAACTTATGCTCATTTTCGTCGCGCCCAACAAATTACCCCTGAGTCTCCGAGGATGATGGTGACGTAGCCCCTTTATGTTTTAGTGCGCAATATAAGAAATGGACCGATTGCTGATCTTTTTTTCTCTTCTCGGCTCTCTGCCTTTCCGGTTTCTCTAATTTGTGCGATATTCTGCCTGATCAGCGTCTTAAAAGCCGACCGTATCTTTATAGTGAAAATGTTGGAATAATTTTTATCAACCGTGTTTTTCAAGGGAATGTTGCGAAGCGCTGAAAAACATGCTACCGAAATATACCGGTATGTTTGAAAACCATGCATGCTGCTCTGTCGATGTGTCTGAAGTCCGCAATGTATAAAAAATAAATATTGCTGTTTTTTTTCCTCCTCCGCTCTCTCCCTTTCGATTTTCTTTACAATTTGTGATTTTCAGCTTAAACAGGGTCATAAAACACGTCTGAGCCTGATTGTACGTAGTGAAAATGCTGCAATTTTCATCAACCATATTTTCAAAAAAATCAGATAGAAGTAACTTTTCCGTCTATTAACTAACAAACTATTTGTATTGAAGCTAAAAATAAGGAATTTTCAACCATTTCAAGCCACTTTCTCAGACTTCCTTGTATTCATTTTAGTATTGTGAAATTAAAACGACTTTTGTCTACGGCCGCGAATTTTAAGTTTGGCGCATAAAAAGTTCGACCGTCTGAATCAATTGTCGAACCTAATTGTTTTGGTCGACCCAAATAGGCATTAATGTCGACTTTTGTAAAGTTTGACGTTTGAAACGGGTCTAAGGGTAGTAAAAAAATAATAATTTCATGACAGTCATAACACGACTTTCCATAAAATGAAAGAGTGTTTGGCCAAAGACGGATTTTTAATGTATAGTCCGCGATCGTTGAAAACTGACCAAGCCTAAAGGCAAGGCGCTTACTTCATTTATGCGCAGCTCGTCAAATTGCCTATCACAATGTTGACTGTACGTATGTAATACGTATTGATTTCTTTTCGTATCTTTTATTCTTAAAGGGATTATTATATTTTAAGGAAAAATCTTAATCCTACCTGGCAGTTACAACATCCATTTGTTGTTTTAGGAGAGTTATTTGTAGAGCTTGCACACTGCAGTTCTTTACATAGAACGGATACAACAAAGATAACAAAAAATTGTTTCATTGTGGGCTAGGGGTATTAAACTTGAGTCGATACAGTATCTGACTAATCCGAATGCTAGCGTTTCTTCGGGGAACAACGATGCTCTAGACTCCTGGTTTATTTTTTATTAGAAATTTCATAATGAAAGTGATTGCTGGCGACACGAACTTTCAAGTCTTCCCAAAATCTTAATATAGATATGCAAATATGTTGAATTTGTCTGCATGAAATAATATTGACAGGCTTTGAAGTCGAGAAAAAGATACTTTGGAATATTTCTGAGGGCTTCATGAAGCTGAGAGTAACGACGATTGTCAAATCGTCGTTACTCGGATTGTTTTTTTTTATACAGTATGTAAAGTTTCAAACATGGGAAACTTTGCGAGTGCTTTGCAGTATAAATAACTTTTAATATAAACAAGGAAATGCGAACAAGATTTACAGCAAACACCGATTTAAAATTGCAAATTCTATTTAGTGTAGAAAAATTCATCTGACTGAATTTCAAGTTAAAACACCAGTTGCATGTCGAAAAATACAGGAAAAATTAAACAAAAGTATAAAGATTTCCGAAAATTTACAGTGCAGACATTTTGCATTTCGTCGCATGACGCGAGGGAAATTTTATAGTCGAACCTGGTTTTGTTTACATTTTCAAATGAACGGCCAAAGGCACCGTACTAAGTATAAAGTCGACCACAAATTCTTCTCAACAATATCTTTTTTAGATATTCATTAGTTTTATTCCAAAAGCTAAACGCATAACTTATAAATTCTTGCATCGAGGAAATTGTCCTCGCTAGCAAGTCGGCGAAAATGTGGCAAATTTCAAGATTGTTTTCAAACGGAACTGCTTAGCTTTCGATCGAATTTGGGCAAGGCTTCTACTCATCACAGCAAATTATCAATAGCAAAAAGACACAGTGAATAAAACATTTTATATTTTATAACGAAGTAAATGGACATTCAAAAGGGTAATTTTCTTCACCGTAGTTTTTCAGGGAGTGCCTTATTAAAAGACCTTAAATTTCTCAGAAACGTTCATCGTTTTCATAGTCTAGCTAGGCCTGCAAAGCAGGGATTCAGCACTCGCCTTTAATAAAGACTTAAAAGGTATGCTTTTATATATCCCGGTAATAGCAAATAAACCTCTTAAAAATCGTACACTGGACTGAACGCGACTCCTTTATTTCCTGAGTGACAGTCCATCCTCTGTTCAGAGCCCCGATTCTTTTGGCCAGCGCCACGCTAATGCTGTGTGGGATGCCTGTGGTCCATTTTATCCCACCTCTACTGGCCGGAGAGGAAGTACCTGCGACAGCTTAAAATTTATTGATCGCACCACAATAACTCTGTCCGTAGTGGGATATACGCTCCGTCCGAAAGGGGCGCATTGTTAATGCTTTAAGCTTACAAAAGAGTGCGAAAAATTGTTCGGTTTGTTTTTAAAATGCTCGCTCGCTTAAAATTTTAAAATGCGCAAAAATAAAGAAAAAGGAGTGACTAATTCTTTCGTTATATAAACATCATTTGTCTTTAAAAGGTTTCTATTTTAGTGTTGAAACAGTTTTTAGTCTGATTAAGGCGGGACTCTACCTGAATGCAATGTTTCCGCCACTTAACATGGCTTTAATGGAAATATCTCGTTCACGTTTCAAGCAATTCAAAAACCCTTCACTCATCTCATGAATCCATGTTGTGGGATGTTTTTTACATTTTTGGGTGATTTTTGGGTATTTTGGGGAGAAAATGGATTTGTAAAATTTAGAGGAATAAGAAATATTGAAGATTGAGGCCCCGTTTACACGGGTCCGGACAAATTTTTGCACGGACGAATTTTGTTCCTAGACCACGTGTTTACATGGATCCGTGCAAATTCTGTTACAGATTGCAGTGGTGTTTACACGGAAACTTGCACACTTAGCCGTTCAAAAATTCGTCCAGTTCCGCCGGTCCCGTGTAAACGCAAGGTGGAACCGTGCAAGTTTTTGTCCGTGCAAAAATTTGTCCGGACCCGTGTAAACGGGGCCTTAGTGAAATTTTTAAAATTAGAATTTGTAGTTACATGTAATAATTAATAGACGGACACCAAGTTAGTCCACTAGCAACCTGGGGTACTCTCGTGTGAGTACAACTGTCACCTGGTGTTCCAAAAATCATTTTCTTTCTTCTATCCCTTCTTTAAACCTCTTCAAATTTCCTTCAAATTCAGATAGAGTCCCCGGCCTTAACTGAGTTTCGGTGCAATTTAATAGTTTATTACAAGTTTGCCGTCTGAATACAAAGGCTTGTTTTCTTTGTTGTTTCTGTTTACATCTAAAATTAAGAGAAAAGACCCATTCCATTCCTTAACTCTAACTTGATCACAAATGGACCACTGATTATGCGGTCCTTTGGCATCATGATCAGACCTTTCCAACGTCACCATCTTATACGAGATGGTTCTTGTAGATGCAAGCAATTTCGTACTCGTCCAAGGCGGTGTTTGTGAAGTCGATATTCATCAAGTATTCCCCTGGTTTCCTCATCCATAAAGGTTACCGAACTTAAGCGATGCCGTGTTATTGACGCTGCCTTGCACAGATAAGATGTCCAGGGCCGGGTTGTTCAAAGCACGATTAAGCTAACCCAGGATTAGCGTCAATTTTGAATCCAGTTAAACAACTCAACAAATGAAAATGTTCCAAAGTTTTCTGCCCTTCAGTTTCGACTTTAGCTTTTCTTGACTACTAGCTACAAATGACCTTTTGAGAAATGAAATCCTCGGTTAACTTTTAATCCTGTGTTAGCGTTTATCGGCTTTTGAACAACTGGGCCCAGGGTGTTAAATTGCTTTTTACCATTGATGTAAACTACGACTTTCTTTTGTTGGCATAGGCGGACCCAGGGGAGGGGTTGAGGGGGTTGCAACCCCCTCTTTGAGCAGCATTTTTTTTATTTTTTTGACTCTTCATAAAAATAATAAAATAAAATTGTTTTACACGTAGTTGTTTCACTTTCACCAATTAACTGATTGTCAAGTTAGGAAAAGATAATGTACATTTCGCGACAGTAGGACGTTAACATGTAAAAAGATCGTGTCAGGATCCAATCGATCATTTCAAACAATCTGTGGCTATTTCCCTTCTTGATTCCCTGATTATTCAAATGCAAGACCTATTTTCTGACGAGGATCGCCATGCCTCCCACTTGCTTTATCTAGTAACATCAATCAATTCATAGTCAATAACACCCTGGAGCTATCTGATGAAACAGAAGGCATGTTGTACTGGGAGAAAGACCTTCCATTTCCCAAATCCCTTGGGAATGACCTGCGAAGATGGCTGACTATGTGGCAGTCAGCAGAGAAGGAATTTCCAAGCAATCTTCTACTAGCACTTGGTGCGTATGACGAGGATGCTTTTCCAAACATCCAACGTCATCTCCTCATTGCATGCACCCTACCAATCAACAACAACTTTATTTAGTATTACCATTTCTATACATGGTGTTACCTAAAGTTAAATAATTGTAATAAACAATTATAAAGCTAATAATTAATGAAGAAGAAAAGCAAAAGTGCTGAAGCTGAGCGGTCCTTTTCGCTCATGAAACAGATCAAGACCTGCTACAGATCAACGAATTTTTAAGAGCGCTTCTCAGATCTCGCTGTTATTGCTATGCATTACTCTGAGAAATTCGAGTATACAAAATATACGAGGGCTTTGTAAAAGCTCGTCTAAGACGACTCTTTAGGCTACATTGTTCGATTTACGAGGTATGTAGAAAAATGACAAATTACTATCGTTGTTTCTGCTGTCCCTTTTAATCATGCATTATTATTAATTTTGGTTTTCTGGTTGAGAAAAAAGGTAAACTCCAGATTTTATATCATGCCTTCACAAACGCTTTTCGAGTCTCAGGAGTGTTGGAAATGGCGTTTTAGAGGGTAAAATCGGACCCCCCTAGAAGCCCGCGTCTGTGGCGCTCGCCATCCATGCCGATGGCATCGAAAATTATTAAGGTGTACAACCCCCCCTTTCAGGAATTTCTGGATCCGCCCCTGGTTGGTCATGACCGCAACCGCGTAGTGAACCCATTGTCCAGCTGATTGTCCAAGCGTCTGCGCCGATTGAAAGCCATCGTCAAACGTATTTAACTGAGACACCATTCTGTTGAGGTTGTCCCGGATGCGCACTTGCAAACCCGTTGCTTGGCCACCGCGCGGTTTTTACCATCCGGGAACCCATCCAGGGAGGCCTGGACCAAGAGAACAGTTTTAACTGTTCAGTTTTAAAGCAAAGTTTGTCAGTTGCTCTGTAAGTCCAAAATCTTCCCTCGTCCAGCGACACTGAGGCTTGAAGTTCAAAAATTCAAGAAGGCATTGTTTGTAACTGTAAGATCAAATAAACTCTCGCGTGTGACCTTGGACAACCCAGTCACAGGGACACCACGTTCTGATAACCCGAGTCAGCAGCGACCTGCTTTCCAGTTTCCTCGTGCTTACGCCAGTAACCAATCAAACCACCAACAAGAGGATAACACTGGGGAAAGCACGGCTTTTGGTATCACTAAGGGTGTTCACTGTTCAGGAAAGAGCAACGATATTTTTAACCATCGAGGTATCGTTTAAGGTCGCACGCGAAGAATTAAAGAAAATATCGTCATACTGTGTTTGTGGCCGCTCTTGTTATCCTTTAAGGATAAAATTAAGTTCGAGCCACGCCCACATTGGTCACCTTTAGGGGTTAATTCAAAATTCATCCGCGTACCTTTCATATGGGTTCCCCCCAACCCCTCCCCGGCCGGGGAAGGATGACGTGTGAAAAATTAATGATGAGATCGAAATCGCGTGTTCTGATTTTCCCACCGATAACCGCGTTTTAATGGACTTCCGATTTCACGAGCTTCTTTGGATAGTGCGTAAGTAGCTGGTGAAAAGGAGGGTTGAATTTTACTCGAAATTATAATTTCGACTCCTTTGAAGGAGAAGGGTTATCACGGCTACAGAGTAGGCCACTAGTTAAGCTGAAATTAAACCCGTTCAGTGAGTTAAGTTTATTCGAGGTCTACTTAGTATCCATATTACCGGCTTGAAGAGAAGCTGCAGTCCCTAGTGGGCATGATTGGACTTTAAGAATACGTTACACTGTAACTACTCACAACGCAAAATTTAAGTTTTATCAGAAGCTGAATATCCGCCAAAATATACGACCGATCTTGAAATATTAAGATGATTATTTGTCCGTTTTAGATTCAGCCGAGAGCTGCTTACAATGTTGAGATTAAGTCAACCTTATCGCTTCAAAAGTCCCTTTTCGCTCTTAAACTTGATTTTTAATCCGAAGTTGTTTTATATTTTGAATTTTTCTCTATGTTTCTCTATATTTCTGTAAGCCTTATAAACCCACAACTCAATTTTTTGCAAGGCGTGACTAAGGTGCGGCAGATGTGCGACATACCGTGTTTTCTCCCAGGATGTTTATTTAAAACTCAGGGGTAATTTTTCATTATTTTCATGACATGTTTCAGCTTTCATTCCAAAATTCCCGATTTAAAAGTTAAATTGAACGAAATGTTCCTAAAATCTTAATGGAAACAAGAAAGAGAAGTTCCAAGAGAATATATTCAATAAACTGTAACAAAATTTCAGAAATTCAAATGTATTCCCAGACCTTGATGTTTTAATGTAGTTCTAGGGGATCCGTAAATAAACAGTGAGCGGCCATTTTACCTAACGATACGTTATTTTTCAGTAAAATGATTACGCTACAGCCTCGTTCAACTGCTGTTACATACGAATGTGGATTTTATTTACAAATAAGATGAGACAATTAAGTTATGAACTCAGATTCATTTTTTTTACCATCGCTCGCTGGAGCAACATGTTTTCTGAGTAATTATACATTATTTACATTTAATTCCTTAAACCTCGTATGATTGATCCCGCGAGCTCTAGGGATCATTGATCCCGCGAGATTTAAAGACCCTATGTGTTTATCACCGGCTGCAATCTTTGAGACACTCGACAGTTAGAGTGAATTCTTTAAACCGTGAAATAGTTACTAAGCTATCAGGCACTATTAGACACTACATTCCATTGTTTTCTTTTGTTTAATTTTTACTAATTTTGATTGATTGCTAGATAGAGTGATTTTCCTCAGACCGTGAAATAGTTAGTACACTAATAGAGGTTAGTAGATCTTATTTCCATTGTTTTCTTTTGTGTCTGTTTGACTGTTATACACTAACTACTAGAAACTGTTTCACGGTCTGAAGAAAAATCACTCTACTATTTCACGGCGGGTCTAAGTAAAATCACTCTAAGCAACTGGATAATTTGGGGCTTAGAAAACGTCCTTATCAGTGTTTAACTTCACTGTTGAAACTCGTGCTGATGAAGCGATTTCATGTAACCGTTCGACCCTCAAACCGCTTTCTCTTTCAGGCGCGTTCTACGGGAATACACTTTGTACCACTTGTGACGTCATTTAACTTCTCGCGTCAAATTAACGAACCGGGTTAAATTAGTAATTTCCCATCAATGTTGAAACGTAACTCCTGTAGACATAAAACACTGACAACACGACGGCTGTCGACGACACTACGGCTGTGACGACACTACGGCTGAGAAATATTAAGAATTCTTTTGTAAAGACGTCATAATTTACGTGAACAAATTTTAACTCGAAACAAGCATTACAGAGATGTAAATAATGCTATGTCATCACTGTTTAATGATTACTTTGTTTCTCGGCCATTAGCGTTGTCTGTTTTCTCAGATTTGAAGTATTGTTGAGTCCTTCTATCCAACATCAAAAAGGACGGAGAGGGGAGGAGAGGAGCGTGTACAATGGCCCAATTTCGATATACAGTCAAGAACCCTCTCTCAACGGACACCTGGTGTTAGTCCCTGCCGTTTTTCAGTCATTTTGCTGTAACTGAACTCTCTACAAGACGAACACCTCTATAAGACGGACATCTGGTGTTGGTCCCCGCCGTTTTTCAGTCACTTTGCTGTAACTGAACTCTCTACGACGAACAAGGGACATTTTGAAACCGTTAACGGACACTTGAGAAGTGCGTTTTATAGAGAAGTTCAGCTTTGTTATCTCAGAATAACTGGTGTTACGTTGCCTGGACTCTCTATAAGCCGGACACCTCTCCAAGACGGACAGTTGGGGCCGGTCCCGACGCTGTCCGTCTTAGAGAGAGTTGACTGTATTCAAATTTTAAATTGACTCCGATGCTTAGGAGAATAAAACATAGGAAATTAAAAGCAATTACATGGAGTTGCAGCGATCAATAATTAATTTCCTATGTTTTATTCCCCTAAGCCTCGGAGCCAAGTAACTATCGAAATAGGCCTACTCAAATACATTTCATATGACTATATGCAGTGTCCCAAATTTACTGACCAGGATTTGGATAAAAAAGTACTAAAACTCTAAACATGCAACAGGTTGGAATTATCTCATCTCCAACAGCTACGAAAATTTACATTAGTTAAAATTTTTCAATTGTTGCATTATGAATACATCATGAATACATTATGAATACATTATGAATACATCATGAAGACGATCATCTGTTTTACAGATGATATGTTGAAAACATAAATAAGAAAATAAGTCGCTACATATTATTGTACAAACTCAGAGCTGCTTTGTTTGCGAGTTCATGGAATCTCCATTTTGGTGTAAACTGATAAAAAATAACGTCCACTTGGAAGACTGACCATTTTCTCGGTCAGTCGTGTTAACGAGATGAACAAAAAAAAGTTCTATGATCAAACAAAGAGTAGAATGTTATAAACAGCTACGCGTTTCACTCCCCACTGACACAGCACCGAAACTAACCAATTACTCATTTGCTGAAAATTCACTGTTTTTCTTCGGGGACAAGTTTTCTTCCCCGTGTCAAGTCAATAGAAACCCGAATAGAAACCACGACCGTAAAAAGTGAATTCACGTTATTTGAATCAACACACGGCAGTGGCGGATCCAAGGGCCCCGAAGGGCTCAAAATTGTTTTCAGTCTCTAACATCTCTCCCCCCCCCCCCCCCCCCCCCCCCCCCCCCCCCCCCCCCCCCCCCCCCCCCCCCCCCCCCCCCCCCGTTGCCCCCCCCCCACCCTATTCACTCCCCCTGGTCCTTATTCACCCACCGCCCACACCACCCCCACCTTTATTATTGAGTCTGGTATAACAAATGTTTTCATAAATAAAATTTTGTGGCCAGTAGAGCACCGCAGCGTAAAGTTAGTTATGAGAGAATGAAATTGTAAAAACTGAAGTAGCAATGATGTGTCATTCTCGTTCCCTGGACCGCTTGGCCCTCTTAACCGTCGGAGCTTGAGCACGAGGACCGAGTGACCACTTGATCCTCGTGCTCAGGCTCCGACGGTTAAGAGGACTAAGCGGTCCAGGGGACGAGAATGATTCTGTGTTAAAATGCACACAATTTGCCTCTTTTATTTATCCCTTTTACACAGCTTGCGAACGGCTTATTTCTTATAAATTACTTTTTACTTTAACTTACAGAAATAAAGTAAGTTATACCTAAGAAGGTAATGTATCTTTTTGAAGTTCAGTAGTGTCCAAGTCTTATGGTTACCAATCCAAGCTGTGCTGGTTCATCTAGTGGCAGGCCTCTTCAGATTTTTCATTGTTGTGAATGTGGTTTGAGTTCTCACTCATCATCATATGTAACTCCATGCTGTTGTAATTCAGCCTCTGTGAACAGTCGATGGTCCTGAATCCAACGGTCCTATACACGAAAACAAAAAGCAGCATGTCAAGACAAATGTGGTTATTCGCCGTGGTGGTTTGAAATGATAGCTTTCTTTATCGCTTGTCTGACGATGAACATGCAGTCACTTTAGATGAAGATCACGAAATTCCGATCGCTTACTGATGGCAACCCAAGCTTTATCAGTTGTTTACAAAACGAACGAAATTGGATTATTTAGTGCGTGCACAGTACACCGGGTATTCTTCCAAAGCTGTATTTTATCATAACGATAATGAAGATAACATTCGTCTGGGAGGACCACTCTCATCAACAGATAATTTTCAAGAAGGCCCTCAAAATAACAGATTAAAAATATAAAAATACAAAATATTTAACTATTACCATAAAATGATAAAAATCCCCAAAACAGTAAAATGCTTAAAATCTAAAAATCAATACAATAATTTCAAATGTTGTTTCCTCCAGCTGATGCTTAAAAATGTTTCCATCATTGCTATCTTTGATGTTTGGATCAAGTTCATTCCAGGCATTAGTAAACTGAAAAGAAGTGCGAAATTCATTAAAATTGGCACATTGCTTCTAGGATAGTTCGTTACTTAAACCGTGTCGGGCATTTGCGCAATTCCGATTTGAAGTTATAGGCGTGAACTCAAAAAGGATCGTATAAAGAATATTCAAACAAAATCATAAGCGTGATGGGGGTTTGGAAATCCGATCTAAATTCGCATAGATTGTTTTTTTTCTTTGGTTTTCTCTGTATTTAATGATCAGTTTGAGAAGTTATATCAAACACTCGAAAGAGTATAAACATTTTCGAATGAGGCCTAAAACTACTGTAATTAAAGAGTGTTTCATCAGGTATCCAAACACCTCAAAGTGGGTAAAGAAAATTGGCTGTGCCTCGTTTTTCAACCTTCTTCTCGTTGTTTGGAAATCCTGATGAAACACTCTTTCAAGTGTTTGATACATAAAAAATCCCCGATACGGTTTTGGAGGTCAATGTCGGTTACTATCATGCAACTATCGATGATGATGTGTCGAGTGAAATGGTAGTGCAGGTAATTCGCGTTTTCGAACATCGGTCATTTGGGGTCTAAAGTGCCGTATCGTCGTATCGGGTCCAATTTTTAGTTTATCGACAATATTTTGTTTTATGTGTTTCTCCATATTAATATCCGAAATTGGTGTATAGGTCTGGGTACTTTGTCTTAAAACTTAGCGCTTACGGGGCTTTGTTCGAGACACGGTCAACTCTTTTATTGTTACCTTAAAAATGACTTTTGTAGGGTGGAATCTTGTCATTTTCTCGACGGGCGGAAATATGCCAATGAAGTTATGAGATTGAAGAATGTACTAAAAAGGTCCGAGATGCTTCGCTCTTGCAAGCTTACTACATTCTAAGACCGTTCGTATGAATCCCAGATGACCGAAGAAAAGTCATGTTTGTCGAAAAAAATAACAGGATCCATTTGACATCACTTTTGGGCAATTTGTAATTTCATCGTTCACTACCCTCCACCACCGTTTTTTTTTTTTTTTTGGGGGGGGGGGGGGGGGGGGGGGAGGGGGGGGTGGCTGCCAGGAGGTGGTAACAGCATGGGTTAAACCATTTCTTGAAAACCGTAATGACGTTTACTTAACGACAATTTTGTACTTTTTGTTAAGTTTCTTCCTTTTAAATGAATGGAAAGACATTAAAAAATAAAACAGAAGACAGTAGCACCTCAAATGTATTGAAGTCGATATAAGAAACAGTTTACTTGCATTGTAGTAGCTGTTCGCTGGAAAAACGTTTTTCTTTTTACGTAAACCTATTAAGAATAAATAACAAATGAAACATTAACGCCGTTTCTACCTGTTTTTATATAAAAAAAGTTTCCGTTATTTCCATCAGCATTCGCTGGGCGAGCAGAAGTTTTTGTTTTTTCGGCTTCCAACTTGATTGACCCGCCAGAAAAAGAAAACGTCTGCTCTCACAGGCTACCAGCAGTAGCGTTGTCAAAAACGTAACACGAGAACTTCACTATTTGAGCCATCTATTGCAGTTAAAAGTCTCAACAATATGTTTTAGAAAATGAATGAAAAAAAAAAAACAACCTGCAGAAACAGAAACATGGTATATTTTTACTCTCTAATTCGCTTTCTTTTTAACCCGTGAATAGGCGCATGCTTAATGAACGGGTTATTGGCAACGGTGGCTGAATTCACTCACTCACTCGCTCGCTCGCTCGCTCGCTCACTCACTCCTTTTATCAGCTGTAAACTTAGTGACGTAATGCTTTGTTACAAATGCGTTTCGTAACAAGAACAAAGTGACTCCAGCGATAAAAATAACTAATTTGTTGTAAACGAATATAAACAACAATAAGCTTAAAGATGTTTCGCATTTGGAGTCTTTAATGCAACATTAAAATCGATCTAAAATGATTTTTCAACCGAGACACGCGTTTCGATGCGTATCTACCTTAATTTTAAAGTAATTAAATTTATCCTGTTCTTAGTCAGTGATCACGATGGTCGAGTGGTTTGACGCGCGGAATGAAAACTTGATGGTCCAAGGTTCAAGTCTCGCTCGGGACCACTTTTTATTTTCTTTCTTCTTCGGACTGAACATTATGAAAGTGATGTACTGTATTTTTCTTTTTGCGTTTGTCAAAAATCCTTACGTTTAATTTAAAAAAAAATATTGGCCCGTATCAGTGTGAAAACATAAGTTTACCGCAATATTGCGTTACGCGTTAGTATTTCTTATTCACGGGTTGGCTCTTAGGAGCCTTTGATTGTCTGATCTTGTCAGTACATTGTAAAGTGAAAGACGCTGGTAACTTCTTTCTTTTTGAATGAACCCTTTACCACGTATGGCAGATATGACAGTAATGTAACTCCAACTTTTCCTTCTCTTGAAATTTCCGAAAATAATTCGCAAACATTTTGCTGCGAAATAAACTTACGCCAAAACAATGAACGTTGTTAGCTTTATCTCGTTCCATGAAAATTTATCACTTAACAAATGTATTTTAAAATGGCTCTCTGGGAAAGTCCTGCGTATTATATGGTATAATAAGCGGAGAGTAAATACAAAATTCAAGAAAAGAAAGAACTTACATGGTAATCTGTGAATAATGGGATCCCTCCTTCTCTCGCCGCTGTACATAGCTCACTGGCTTCTTTCTTTGTCATTCGAACACCATGCAGTATTATATAGTGGATTCTCAGCTGAGGAATACTACTGAGATACTGGATTAGTTCAGTTACTCCTCGGCCCAGTGGATTGCCCGATAGGTAAAGAAAATTCAGCTTTGGTACATACTTCAGTGCACGGACTACTGCTGTGACTTCCTCTTCACCCATCTGTGTATCACGCAGGTACAGACTAGTCAGATGAGGCACACAGTGCAGGTGTTTGGCAAGCTCAGTGATCCCGTGACCAAGCGGATTTTTATACAAAGATAATTTCAGTAACTGTGGAACATACTGTAAACTACGGGCTACAGCTGTGACTTCCTCTTCACCCATCTGTGTATAACCCAGGTCCAGACTAGTCAGATGAGGCACACAGTGCAGGTGTTTGGCAAGCTCAGTGATCCCGTGACCAAGCGGATTTACAGCCAAAGATAATTTCAGTAACTGTGGAACATACTGTAAACTACAGGCTACAGCTGTGACTTCCTCTTCACCCATCTGTGTATTACTCAGGTCCAGCCTAGTCAGATGAGGCACACAGTGCAGATGTTTGGCAAGCTCGGCGATTCCGTGACCAAGTGGGTTTCTTCGAAACAAAAGCACTTGTAACATGTCAAGATTTTTAAGTGAGGTGGCAAGTATCCGGCACTCTTGATCTCCCATGTCAATATTGTGCAACTTGAGCTTAGACAGATCAGGCAACCCACTGTGAGCCTGGTGCAGTGATCTGGCAATGTCAGCAGCACACTTTGAATACGCTGCCCGACCAATGTTATAAAGTTCTAACTCAACAAGATTGTTAGTGAAAGGAATACGGGAGACCAAACTTTCTATCAGCTGTGCACAGTTCTGCGAAAAAGCCTCATGCAAATCATCAAATGAAGTTGAAATGGCTTCTGGTCCGTTTAGAAATGGCAACGCGTTATTCACAACCGTGAGCATCTTCCTTGTTTCTTCCCGATCGGTGCCAATCCAAATGTCAATCTTTCTGACAAATGACAGAGAATGTTTGCGAGTGTGGTCAGATGTTTTCTCTTTCAAATCCAAAGAACTGCTGGCATCATGATTCTGTGACACGTGACCTACAGGCTTCTGTGGAGGAGGCTGTGGTGCTGATATGAGTGCATTAAGCAGTTCAGCAGATTGCAAACATCGACCGTCCCATTTCGTACGAATGTGAGTTAAGTAGAAGACCATTTGCTGTCCTTCTTTCTTTAGGAAAAGTTGATGAACTTTTAGCTCGTCAAATAGGCATTTATCACCATTAGAAATAGATTTGGCATCACCATAACAGGTTACAATGACAGTTTCCAAATCGCAAATAATGGATAACACGTCATCATTTACTAATCCTCCAGAAATTTTAACAAAAAAATAAATAATCTGGTTTAGGTAAAGTGGATGATCTCAAGAAATGTCCTCTGGCGATGGCAGGCAGTTGATGTTCAATCACTAAAACACTGTTAACACAACGTAGAAATAAGGGGTAGATATCTTGTCTGTCTGAGGCGGCGCAGGAAAGAAAACAACCTAAGCTGATGCGATGAAAAACTCTTTGATCGTCAGAAAACTCCTCAACAGAAGGGTTTTCGGTGAAGCTGTACTCTGTCAGTTTCTCCCCTATCATGCGCAAATGGCTAAGAACCTCTCTGGTAGCTTCTGATGACAACTCACAGACAAATCCGAAGACTTCCTCCATTTTTTTGACTTTTTCAAACGAGTCAACTTTTGACAAACTGGGAAGGGTTTCCTTCTTTGTATTTGTTAGTTCCTGAACAATGAACCAGGCGGACAGAAATTCTTGGATCGTCTTATGGAGAAAGTATGCGACTTCTTCAGGATGAGCTGAGCTTGAAAGCTTCGAAATTTGCAAGAAACCGACGGCAATAAATTTCTCGATGAGATGGCGAATGTCCTCAGGCAGTTTGCTGAGCTTGAAATAAAGGCAGTCATTCAACAGAGCATCAAATGCTAGTTTCCCTAATTTTGCGAGGTCTTCTTTGTATTCATCAATGATTCTAAATTTTTTATCTGAGGTTTTGGCAGAAATGTGATCAAGCAGTGTCTGACAAAAATTAATGTACAGATCCGCGCGCGATGTTAGTAGTACTTGATGACCTTTGACTTTCTCTTTCCAGGTTAAAACCAACATCAACAGCAGAAGTGGTATTTCTGCCACACCCCAGAGTTTGTGTTCACTCAAGAACTCAATAAACTCATTAACGTTTTTATGGCCACTAAGAAATTTAACTGCAAACTGTTTAATTTTATCTATGTCATCAAACCCATTAACCTCAAACAGAACATGGCTGGGCGGTCTCAGCTCATTTTCTTTTGACGTCCGCGTTGTCACCAGAACAGTACAATCTCTCAGTTGACTGCCTCTCCAAATCTGATGAACTGGCGATGACTTTTCAGCACTGTACTCGTCGAATCCATCCAAAACAAGCAAGACTTTCTGTTGGTTCTGGATGACGTAATCGTACAACTGATTAAATACCATTGGGTCATCAGCAGACAACAGTTCAGCCTTCTTTAGCATGGTACGGAGGTCTTGAGTGTTGCACACGTCTCGCAGCTTGATTAAAAGTACAACAGCAAATTTCTTAAGGATTTCTTTCTCGCCCCTTGACCAGTCCACGGCAAGCTTCTTTGAAAAGGTGGACTTTCCTATGCCCGGCCTTCCATAAACCAGAATTCTTTTAGGGGTGAGATGATGTCCATGGCTCGCGAATATCTCACTGTAATCTTGAAGTTTTTCTTTTGTTGTTGCAGTGAGTTTTCTGTCATCTCTCAGCAATGATAACTCCACATACACCTCATCTATGTCCATGGTGTTGTCTGGGTCCCAAGGCGTAATCATCACCTGACTCGCGTTAGTGTTGTAAAATGAGCACAGCTGATTTTGACTCCACTCCAAAAAAGCAGTTATAGAATCTATAAATAAAAAGGACATTTCTTTAGACGTTTCCCCCCTATATCCATACCTGAGTCAGGCAAAAAATATAGTTGTGCACTTCTGTGCCGGCAGTGTCGATCGGTTTTCATTTCTAAAGTTTATACGTTTCCTGTTCATTTTGGTATTATGGGCGGCGAAAATACTGACTGATGATACAGTTAAAATAAACAGCAACTGAAGAATTAAGTTGCAAGTAGAGCACTCCCATATAAAAGTGACAGGGGTGATCGTGACAATTTTTTAAAGAAACCCCTAAAAGGTACTTGAAACTTGTTTTGTGGGTGTGGCTCACATTAGTTTTTACCCCTAAGAGGTACCTATATATCAGCACATTTTTCTAATTTAGAATAACTATGAAAGTGGTCATTTTTTATTCAAACACCCTTAATTGTACCAAACCTACAGGGTATGACGATCACCCCCATCACTTTACACCCTTAGTTGTACCAAACCACGTATTTTAACCCCTACAGGGATGACCATCACCCCCATCACTTTTATAATGGGAGTCCCAGGATTGCAAAGGTCATGGGTTTGAATCTCTTCGAGGTCTAAAATTTTTTTTCAAAGTTCTAGAAATATAGTTGCAACTTCTTCAGATGCTGTTTAACTGCAATGATGACATTTTCTTTAAGTCTTTCTACTGCACTTCATATGAATATACTTTCATATACACATTATAAGATACAATGTATGTTAGATGACATAATTGACACAAATAAGACATAAAATAGGACCCAGGGCCATGCAGCACTGCACATTGTTGACTACCGTATTTCCTCGAATAATAGCCTGGGGTGATTATTAATTATTCACTACAAAAAGGGGCAATTATTTTTGGGGAGGCAATTAACAGAGGGGCGCAATTGTTTCAAATATTATTCGCTGGAAGCGCTTAATATGTGCTAATTAGACAGCTCGAAGAAATAAAGGAAAGAGTTAACCTGAGTGTACATAAAAAACAATATATAAAAAAATGAAAAACACTAAAGAAAAACTAAATGGAACCTGTGCTTTTGTAACTTTTCTGTAATTCTAACGATTAAATCAAAGCTTGTTTCCTGTACAAGAAGTAAATTTTTAATTTGACTGGGAGGAGGTGAAAGAAAGGAGAGGGGACAGGGGCAATTAATTAAAGGAGGCGATTATGTCAAATATCTCCAACAAAGCTAGGGGGGCAGGGGGTGATTATTCGAGGGGGGGAATTAATCGAGGGACAGCTATTATTAAAGGAAATATGGTATTTACAGCTGTATAAGAAAAGTTCTAAGCCAAAATAGCAGGCGACAGACAATGCCGTGGCATGCTAATTTGAAAAGCAGACGCTCATGCGGTATAGAGTTAAAAGCTTTGATAAAAACTGGAAAACAATTTCTGGATGATACCCATAGCAAGATGACAACTGAGTGAGCAAAGGGTGGACTTCACCTAGAGAACCGAAAATGAACCAGAGATCGATTGGATTGTTTTTACTTTCTTGAGGCATGAAACAACATCAGTTAAATGAACTGTTCAAATTATAATAAGGAAATTGCAGGTTTACATCCTTTTCTCTCACAGCCGGCCAGTGGGACTATAACAGGA
Source organism: Dendrophyllia cribrosa (assembly GCA_024195265.1). Classification (NCBI taxonomy): domain Eukaryota; kingdom Metazoa; phylum Cnidaria; class Anthozoa; order Scleractinia; family Dendrophylliidae; genus Dendrophyllia; species Dendrophyllia cribrosa. Next base: position 15,041,754 of record JAJLRJ010000014.1, read on the forward strand.
GCTGGGGTCTTACATAACTGGGCAATGGTGGGGTTCTACAAGCAGAATTGTACTTAATGCACTTCCCTGCATGTAAATGTTTTCAGATATATTATTTTATAGTGTAACAAAGAGAAATGACATGAGCGCTCCAAATAAATATGGGAAGGAAACAAGAGGAAAGGAAAACAAGTGCAAAAAGCAACAACCATTCATCATGTACTTGCTTGGTAATACACTAAATACAGCTGTAGTAGTACCTCCAGGAAATGGTGACTCTTCCTTTGATTTGCTGGCTGAACTCTGCACTGATAAATCTGCAACAAAAAATATTTTTTAAGCCTTAAGTTCGTAAGGGTTAAAGTGCATATGAAGTAAAAAAGGAATTTCCATGGTTTGATAGTGCTTTACTTTCTTTATCTAAATTTGTGGGTTTCATCGAAAAGATCCTTCCCATTGTAAAATTATTTGGCTTGAAAGTTTTGAATTTTACGCCAGAAAGTGTCTCTATTGAGCGCGCGGCCAAAGCTATTGTATTACAAGGCTGTGACGTAGAAAATACTTCAACTCACGAGTATCATGGCGGCAAAGGAGAAGTCTTCGACCTCGGCGACTTTCTGTCTGTCTGACAGAGACTCTGTAGAAGACATAACTTCATCACAGTCTGACATTCATTTGAAGAAATGGAACGAAACAAACTGTGAGCATCCAAAAGAACGAATCTCAAGTATTTTCTACGTCATCAACACAATGGATATTGACAACTCGTTCCCAGTCTCCGGGACATTGATTTCTGCAAATTGTGCTACTTTGGACGGCAAAAAAGAGGCCTTAAATTTTTTTCTGAATAATTTCTTTTATCATTTCGAAATAAAGACATAATAGCCTAAAAAAAAAGACAAAATAAAAAATTACTTCATATGCACTTTAAGGAGATTGCAATTTCGTAGTCTAAGGGGCTTCTGGTATTTCTAGTTTGAAAGCTTTTAGCCAGTTGCCTGCATAAATCGGTTCCGGCGTGCATCGGACGTTATTTACCAAGACTACAATACCATGAACGAAGAAGGTATTTATACACTTAAATGGTCTTTGGATCTGTCTTTTACCGCAAATGAGGTAAGGAAATTTCAAAGTTTTTTGATGCGGCTATTTCAATCTCATAATAGGTTAAGATAACAGAAGCAGAAGTTAGAATATTTGTGTGCCCCGCAAATTGTTAGTTGACCTCATAAGGTCAAATAACTCTAATTTTAACGAACTTTGAAATGCACTCACGTCCTTCTGAATCGTTTCCCCCAAAAAATTTTTACGGCAATCTTGAGGTCATCTTATAAAAATTACATAACCAACAAAAACTTAATCCGTTTGAAGGTTTAGTACATGGTGAAAAACTGTTTTGTTCACGTACATGTGTAGTACTTTTAAAGAAGTAAAATGTATGTCTCCGAAATAAAATTATTTTGCATGCAAAGAACAACATAATTATTCCACAAATCACTCTACTAAATATCTTAAGATTGCAAAATCGATTTTCATGTTTTAAATGCCGTAGTATTACTTGTTTTTGCAAGCGAGACTGTCAAAGTTGTGCAATAATTTTCCGCCTCAAATGGAGATTTTAACGGAATTTCGTTTTTTGAATTAATTTTTTCTTTTAAATAAAAAAGATATTTGGCCGTAAAATGTCTCCAGTGATTTTTGTTATACGGCCTTAACCTATCTAATTATAAAATATGAAAAAAATCGAATTTAATCACTTGCCGCGATATGTTTGATTTTTACAGACAGGTGCTCTTAAACTAAAACATCCCCGTAATATTGTTTTCACTATTAAAACTCACCTTCCTCCTTAGAAGCCTCTATACTCTCCAGTTCATTCAGTTTGTCCTTCATGTTTTCCTCAACCTTCTTCCACTGCTTGAAAAGTTCTTGGAAATGTTCCTCATCCAGAGGGTCCATTTCTTGATCCTTCATTTCATCAATGGCATCTTCATGATCACCTCCTCCTAATCGCACCAGCGGGTCACGGATCTGCTGCCAGTAGTTACTGAATACAGCATCACTAACAGAGCCTTCCCCAGCGTGTTTAGACACTGTATTCATGAAATACTTCACACGAACAATGTCAGACTCACGGCTGGTGTCTGCTGTAAGAGGAGGTGTATCCCAGCCAGCAGGTGGAGGACTCAGATTACAGATTGTCCTTAGGAGCACTATCAGGAGGGCAGGGTCAAAGCCTGCAGACGACACTTCAGAGGGTGTGGCAGGATACAGTTTACTCCACTGCGTTGAATTCAGGATCCCTTCCTTTCGACGTGACTGAAGTTTAGAGTGTGCTGGGTCACATTTTAAGATGGTTTGAAGATTCTGAGGTGGAATTATTCTGTCAAATGTATCTCTCAGTACTCGTGAACCCACGCTGATCAAAAGACGACACAAGCGGGAATAATTGGTTTTCTCTTGAGGGGAAGTTAAATCTGAAGCATTGCCTAAAACAAGCGTTAATAAAAATAGAATACTTGTTAGGATCTGACTGGTTACTGATGATTCTTATGAAAACAAATATTGTTCATAATTATTGCAGTGTGGAGAATAGTTTACATAAACTCAATTGGTTCAATAATTTATTAGCTGTTTTATGGTTGTGCAGGGCTGGTGGCGGGGTTGCAGGTAGGGAAGGCCCATGGGGTGTTCTACCGCCTTGGGTTTGGGTTGGCGGTTCCTGTCCCCAGGTTCCTGGGAACCCAACCTCCACTTGTGACGTAGGTGTTAACAACTATAAATAACTCAAATGTCCTTTGGCTTAGAATTGAAAGCCGTTTTCTCAAACACATGCAAGGTGTTAACATAAAAAAATTATCTTCAGAACTGCAGTCACATTCTGGTTGCTTTATTTCCCATATTTTGCCCCCAGCCTTTTGCCTATTTGCCGTTTCTAATATACCCTCTATTTTATAAACAACCACCCTTTTTCAGCTCGCTTTTTGTTCTACATTTAAGGTCTATAAATAAGCCCCACTCACTATTTATCCCACATTTCTAATGCATCTCTACACTTTTCAGGCATATAAATGAGCCCCCTCCCTCTATTAAGGCCCTTCGCCCCTCGAGTGACTTGAACTTTAAATCTTTTTTTATGTCTACAGTTGTAGTTAGTATGATAATTCAGGTGATGGAAGCCAAAGAAGGACTGTTAAATAATGTTGTTGTTGACACTGACAACCTAAGTGGAATTAAATCATGTAAATGGGGTATAAAGAAGCTCATCGACTCAGCTATCAATCGCCTCCAGCATCCTCCAGACCAAGTTACAACACCACGTAAAAGTCCTTTTCGAATTACTCTAATGCCATATAAGAATAAGAAATCGGCTGATGTGGTTCGCGGACAACTTTGCGACCTCAGAGAGAAAATTAACCAACAACTACAGCCAGTGTTCACAAGCAAAAAGATCGCTGATCATCTGAGAGTTATGGAAGAAAAACCACCCCTGATAAACCAGCAATGAGTAGTATAAGAATTCAAATGTGATTTGTGTGATACAAATTATATTGGTTTACACTTGCCGCCACCTTCATCAGCAAGTTGACGAACATAAACATTCCGTGATGGGAAAACATTTCAGGAACGAACATGACTTGACACGCGTTGACTTAATTAGAAAACTTCAAAGTGCTTAAGAAATGCTGCAGCAAACTTGAATGCTTGATCTTCAAAATGCTGCTTATTAAGAAGAAAAGACCGAAAATGAACACACAAGCGGATTCCATTTGCGCGAATCTTTTTACATAAGTGCTTTCATGACACGCCTTCTAATTTATTTTTTTCACACCCTTATTTCTATAAATATGCTTTACCCTTATTTTCAATTGATTCATTCGACAATGATGACATGAAGTCGTTGAAACGTCATGTTGTTTTCCTTTCGTTAATTTTCTTGTTAACAGTTAAACTGTGACTAACTTTTTGGCTGTGAAAACTTGAAATATAGTGATTGATCAATGAACTTTGAACAGGAGAATTCCGGCCTCATTGAGATTATTTTTGGCTCTAGAGTGTTTAACTTTATACACTGTAACATCAGAAGCTTGTGATTTAAGCTTCTGATAAAATTAAATAATATTCAAGGATAAGGAGTAAAAAATAATAATTTAAAGACAAAAAGAAACAGATATTAAAAGAAAAACAGTACTGTACTTTTATTACCTTTGTCATAATGAATTTTCTTGCCTTGACCTGAAGCTCCAGCAACACCTCCACTTGCACTAGTTCCCACACCTCCCCTCTTAGGACCTTAAATAATAGAAAGAAAGACAGCAAACACCTATTTTAAAGGTGGTGTTACACAACAATACATGCAATGTTTTGTGGATCTTGTTTTGCAACGCTGTTGTGGGTAGGCCAAAAAATTTAAGGGGCATTAGGAGCATTTGTCATATTTTTGGAAAATCTGGAGAGGTTGTAGTAGGGGGTGGGCCTTATTGTCTTCTTAGAAAAATGGAAATCTGTAGGGGTAGGGGTCACCAGTGACATCCTCTCTGTGGTAGGGGCATGGAAAATTTTCCTGGAAACACATATTATTGTTATAAGCAGCCATTAAACTACCATGATACATGACCCTATTGTATTTATTACACGTGACTGTGAAAATTCTGCAAAATCTTATTTTTCCATACATAATTACAAACCTAATGGACCCTGTGTTTTCCACAGACCCCAGTGAGTACCCTGTGTTTTATTAAGATAGATAATGCAAAAAAGAAAAGGTTCATCTCTTACTTCTGAATTTCAATCAACCTCCCACTAGAGATGTAATTATTAAGGAGAAGGGATCAAAAGAGGAATAAGAGAATTGTTCTTTATACAGTACCTTGGGCATGATGAGCTTGCTCATGGCTTGCACCTGAACAACCAGCAGCACCAGGTGCAACAGTACCACATGTAGTACTGGCCCCTTCCTGCTCAGAACCTTCAAGAACAATCAGAAAGACGGTTAGTTAACAGGTGCAGGCTAATACTCCAATTATAATAAAATCTCAGTAACACTAATTTATGATACAAGAGAACTTCTGTACATGTATTAACATGTATAATCATTTAATATTTATTACTCATGCGCATAGCGCGCATGAGGTAAGGTTCCGGCTTCGTTTTTCTTGTTATTATTATTATTATTATTATTATTTTTATTTTTTGTGTCAAGATTTTGCATGCAAATTTATGCATGCACATTTTAGTGACCGGGTCCTCGGGTCACCAACATTCTACAAAAATGGCTGCCGCGCTCGGCATGTGCTTGGTTTTTAAAACCGTAGTTTCGTGTCATCGGATTAATAACTCACATTTAAAATATTCAAAATGGAAAGAGAAAGCTTTAAGGAATACCCAAAGCCGCTATAGTGGAGAAAAAAGAGACCTTTTAACAACTAATCTTGCTTCGAGGAAATTCATACGCTTTTATAAGTGTGGGGCGATCAAAACCGAAGAAGCAGAGTTTTAAAGAATTTTCAAACAGACAAGGGACTTTACCGTAAAAGAAATTACAATTTTCGGTGAGAATTTATGCTGATATCAATAATTTGTGATTCACTTTTTCTTTGTGTTCTGGTTAGTTTTGGAGAAATATTTATAAAACATGTTAAAATTCAATCGTAATGACATCTGATATTATGTAAACAAAGCAAGATTTAAAGTGCCTATGAAATGAATTTTTTTTCTTCGTTTTTCATTAGTTTATTATGTCCAAAGAACGAAAACAATAATCATTTCCCGAGGAAAAGAAAGAAAATCGGTTTTTTAGCCCCTCCAAGATGCGTCACTTCGGTTGAAAAGTGGCTCCAATTTTTGGAGAGCCTGGGGGCGAGTGGGCGTGCGTGATGACGTGAATTACGTAAATAGTATGACACATTGGTTTGTTTACGCTATAATTCCCTTGGAATCCTTTAGCGTGATGGTCATTTTGCCAACGTTTTTGGCTGTACAAATGTCAGACAGCGCCTAATTTGTTTCTTTACTGTCCTCTGAAGGTGAAGAGGATCAGTTTCGGATCACTCTTGATCAACTGAAATGATCGTGTCCACTGTAGTTTTGCCGTAGTGAGACGAACCGACTGTGCCGCTTGAGCGAAGGAAGTGAACATGAAGAAGACGGACTTTGATCATTTAGATTATTGAACGTGAAAGGTATACATTTCAGTAGCACAGCGTCTCAGTGGTTCGCCAGTTGAGTTGTAAGCTTATTGAACGCAGAGGCGTTTTTGTTATTTCTTTTTAGTGGCTCGTTGACTAGCGTTTATCGAACGCGAACGATATATTTGTAGTACAAACAATCATGATATTAGCGCATTAGCGACACGGCCGGTCTTCTCTGAAGTTCATTGATCGCGCGTGGAGGTTATGAACTTATTTTATCGGTTTGGCAATCCGCTCGTCTACTTAAAGTTCGTTTTTCAATGCGAAGGATATGTCTTGGCGGCTTGCTAGTTGAAAGTTTCTATATTATACTGATATGTTATGCATATCCGAGGTGGTGTTTTTCAGGCGGCTTGCTGAATTGAATGTGAATGGTGTATTTTTAGCGGCAAGGTGCCTTGATAGCGTATTTTTTATTTATTTATTCAAAATGTTTGAACTCAAGTATATACGTAATAATTATGCTTCTTAGTTCAGTGTCTTGCCAGCGATTGATCGTTTCTGGAAATTTTAACCACTTGGCGGCTTGTAAGTGAGTTCAAAGTATCGTGTTTACATTCATGTCTGATTTATATTTCATTGTATAAAAATTGATCTGATCGAACACGCAATGATTCGGCGATGTATTTTGTTTCGAATAGCATTTGTACGTGTAGATTTTTGATAGATGTTCCGTAGAATAGACGCCTTCCAGTGAACACTTACGTCGCTGCACTTTGAATTTTATAATTCGGAATACGGTATAAACGTACATTTATATTACTCGCCAGTCAGTGCCGATCGAGTCAGTATATTTTTGTAGGCCTCACTGACTTCGACGGCTCTCCAGTCGAGCCGAGGCTTGAAGGAACTTCCAAACAGGATATGGATTGGAAAAATTATGCTTGATTAAACGGCCTCACCGGCCGGAATGTTATTTTCTTTTGCAAAATAATATTAATCTTAACAATAAGCGCTTTCATTGAAAACAACATCGCTTGACGTACCCTTTCCGATGTCGACGAACAAATTTCGTGTATTTCGCCGGCCTATTTTCCTCTGGAGCAAAATAAAGCTTTGTTACACCCTCTGTTATCGAAGAATTCTAATATCTCGTATGTTTGAGGCCGCTCGCCACATAATATTGGTCCACCTCTAGCGACGTCTCTTGTCAGCTCTCTTGTTCTCTATATTCCCGCAGCAGTTTGTACAACTATTTACGTCACAGTGTAATATGACACTGGTTTTGGCCGCGCACAAATTGGAGCCACTTTTTATCGCCAACAACCTAACTTTGAGACCATAAAAAAAGCATTTCGCATTGTCCCTAACACTTTAAACCTTTTATTCCAAGGTCTAAAAAGGTGAAACTTTCGATACATCAAAAAATAAATTTCATTTCATAGGCACTTTAATTTTATACCGGTAGTTCTAACTTCACACGCGTCGCCTAATACGCAAAGATGTCTGTGTATGTTTTGCAATTTTCATTTCCAAATCAGTTTCTAGGGCAATTTCCGATACAACTGGTGTATTTTATTCGAAAATTAGTCATACTTTTAGTCTAGACCGAGTAAAAGTTTTTGTGCATGGTCGCGTAATTCTGTATATTGAGATTCACTAAAACTGAAAAAATAGCCCGGTCGTTTGCTGATTTCATTGCTTTTAAAAGTAGTCTTTTCAAATGTAACAGAAAGAAGTCACGGTTTGGGAAATAAAAGACGAGTGTGTATTTGATCGGGAATCAATAAATTAAATATTCAAAGCGAGTACAGAAAACGTGTTTTAGCGTGTTCTTTAGTGTGTCACGCAAAATTCGTTGAGGGGGGAGGGATGCGTGACCCATTTAAAATAAACTGTATAACTTTCTTATGCAAGCGCATGAGTACAGGCTACCAGTGTAGCCTCTTGTTAATCATGCACATCTTTTTATATTTTGTGTCACGATTTTGCATGCAAATTTATGCACGCATATTTTTAATTGTGCACTTCCATAGCTTTGCCATTTACACTTCCAGTTTAGTGACTTCCGGCTACTCTCACTTCCGGTAAAACAGCACTACCTAAGTGTCACGACATTGTCTCCTACAACCCTACTTACATGTACATTACTGATGTTCACGTTAGGTATATATAAAACTAAGAAGAATCACTGGCTTCATTGTGGTACAACCTTCATTTACTGTACAAAACATTCAAAAAAACTTTATTACGCATGCGCATGAGTATAGGCTGCTTGAAGCCTCTTGTTAATAATAGAATATCATTGTCACCATTAAAGTGCATATGAAGTAATTTTTTATTTTGTCTTTTTTTGGAGGCTATTATACCTTTATTTCGAAATGATAAAAGAAATTTGTCAGAGAAAAATTTAAGGCCTCTTTTTTGCCGTCCAAAGTAGCACAATTTGCAGAAATCAGTGTCCCGGAGACTGGGAACGAGGTTTCGAAATCCATTGTGTTGATGACGTAATAAATACTTGAGATTTGTTTCTTCAAAAGAATGCCGCCATGATACTCGTGAGTTGAAGTATTTTCTACGTCACAGCCTTGTAATACAATAGCTTTGGCCGTACGCTCGATAGAGACACTTTCTAGCGGAAAATGCAAAACTTTCAAGCCGAATAATTTCACAATGGGAAGGATCTTTTCGATGAAACCCACAAATTTAGATAAAGAAAGTAAAGCACTATCAAAACATGGAAATATTTTTTTTACTTCTTATGCACTTTAAAGGGACATGTACACTTTCCCGACTTATATACATCGCAATTATAGTTCCCAGCATTTTTCATTGCTTATACACTGATGGATCAATATTATATAATATTCTTTACCAGTTGATGCTACTATTATGGTATCAAACAAGTGCTCAATCATTGGTGAATATTAGTTATGGTCAGGCATTATCATGACATAAGAGGTTACCATAAACACTGTTAGAAAATAGTAACAGTATTACCTGTTAAGGCCCATTTACACAAATGATTTTTTGTTGCACTTTTCAGTGCAATTTCTGTCACGCACATTAAGTTGCATCTTCAAATCGTGTGTGTTAAAACTAGCGGCTATTACAGTGCGATTTGGGAGCGATTTGTTGTGCGATGTCGCATAAGTTTTGAACATGTTCAAAACCTGATGCAACTTGGGGGCAATTTTTGGAAAATTACAGCAAATGTTGCACCAGAATCGCACAGGAAATCGTTGCTACACTGTAGTTTACACTTGCGTATGTGTAAACAGGCCTTTAAGACACCCTTATTTTGAGCTTTATTAGTGCCTATGACTAAAAACGGCTTTTTAATATACATGATCATGATCAACTCAAGGGCTGGAAAGTTACAGTTTTCAAGGGGTCTGTGTTTTCATGGTCTGAGGTTGACTGAGATCTGAGTTTTTATTAAGGTCTGAGTTCTCTGGACACCTCAACAACAACAACTAACTTTATTTGCTTGACTATAAATCCTTACAGTATTGCAAAAGCATTACAACATAACAAATTGAAATAACAAAAATATAATAAAGAAAGGAAAGTACAATCAAAAGTACCTGAAAGTGCTTACATGTTAGTGCACCATTAACTGCGGAATATTGCCCCCATGAACATGATCCAGAATTTAAGGACCAATAAGCATCCTATATACAGCTCATCTAATGTCATATGAACTGGACAACTTATATAATTATGCACAAATTTTTGATATGGTTTTCTTGCCGGCTGAGCTTGCGAAAGAGGCAAGAAAATTTCTTCATTTAATGAAGTTCTCACACACTGAATGGGGGTCTGGTACGAGTCGGGATATCAGGTGTCACGCTTTGACACGTGACTCAGTTTTTGTTTCTTGCCATACGTGCAACAGCTTACCTACCCTCCCAGCCCTTGACATAGGTATTTAGGGTCATGGAAGTTTTTGGTTTTGTAAGAGCCAGTTTTCAAGGAGGAAACAGAGTGATACAAAACTGTATAATTATCATTAGTGAATTGTATACCTCTTGTGGTTTGACAGTTTACTAATTGTTTCAGTGAGTGATTATATATGGTCATGAATCTGCATGGGATAAAGGAAAATAGAAATCAAACTGGTTTAAAAATGTTCAAACCAAAACAAAATTTAAGCCAGTCATCAAAGAAAAGCACTGAACACATTTTGCAAGGTCAAGATGGTTTTGAGAATTTAAATTGGATGGACTCGTAAAAATATTTTAATTCAGTTTTAAGCAAAACAAAATGTTTTACATTTTTACACGTACTTAATTTATACTCTTTGTTTCTATGAATAATCATTCACTGAAAGGCTTTGAAAGACTTTGAAAAAGTGTTGACAGGCCTGGCCAGGGTTCTTTGAGGGTGGCACTTATAAATACATGTATTTTACTGTAAGTTGTAGTACATGTGCAATGTTTATTATAATAGGGTGCGGCACTCATTCATGACTGCACATTTTCAAGTACAGTCACTCTGTGATATGCATGACAGTAGATCATTTAAATTACTCTTACTTGGCTTTTTTTTCCATGTTTCAAGTGGTTTCTTTGCACTTCTTTTAAAATCATCCCATAAGGACCTTCCTTGCTTTTTTGACATGGTCCATTACCATATGGAACCCAAGCTAAAAGAAAAGTGTACATGTACATGAATGTCAATTTCCTACAACTTTATTATATCAATTCTCAATAATATGCATAATATTAAGCAAATTCTCACTTTCTTGATATTATATTAAACAGGGTGTCAGATTGTTTCCAGACTGTCAAATTGTTTCCAGATACAAAATTTCCAGGTTAACAAACAAATTGCTTGTTTTTTTTTTTCTGTTTATTAAACAGGTGTATGGCAAATTTGTTTATTATACTAAAAATCATACTTGTCCAATACTCTGATCGTGACAAATTTATGCATAGCATTGCACTGTAATACATTGTGCTGTATTGTGCCGTTCTAAAATGTATTGTCAAACTATCGTTATGGTCATATAATACAATACAATGCTAAATTTGTCAGAGTATTGGACAACCCTCCTAAAAATATGCTATTTTCCATTTATTAAGTGGAAAATGTGGTATTCTTACATGTAGTTTATTAGACATGCAATTTTTGTTTATTAAACAGGAAATTTCCATCTAATTACAAAGTAACATAGCTATGTTTTTTGTTTATTAACTGATTTAGTGTCAAGAAAGTTTGCAAACAAAATTTTCTATGTTCAACTGTCATTACAAAAAAATATTCGGGGCGAAAACAAAATAACTTTCACATATTCTGTGAAAAAAAAACTCTATAACAGGAATGATGTCTGCTAAATCCTTCCAATAAGCGGAAGTTAACGATATCAAATTTGTTTTAGTGACAGACGTTTTACAAAAATCATACTTTGACGCACAATCAATGGGCAAATTAGCCAAAAACGCGAGCTGCTCGGTCGATGTTCAGGCTTAATTATACAAAAGTGACCTCCTTTAATTTAAATTCTACAATGAAGAGAGAATTATTTTTTTCCATTCAACAAGATTATTAAGGCCAGTTTAAAGAGAATGAATTAAATTAGAATTTGGTTGAAATCTATTTCTGCAGATGCAAAGAAATATTGAACAACAGCATGGCCATTGGTTCGGAAAATTTGTGATCCAGCTTAGTCATTTCCAAGCAAAGGCTCTTAACTTTATTGTACATGCAAACATGGAGACTTTTCATTGTAATCAGGTTATCTTAGTTTATAAAGAACCATGCAATGTTAATTTTCACTTTCAGCTGCGATATTAAAGAATGTCAAAATATGGCTTATTCTTTAAATATTGTGGACAATTTGTCTGTAAACATACCGTTGATTGAATGCAAGCTATATGCACTATTGGTCTATTAAACAACAATGACAACTTACAAATAGTCCCTTGACCAGGCTCAGCTAGTACTTACATGTATGCACTTTTAGTGTATTAACCCGCGGAAGTACAAGGGGGGGTTGATGCCACCCGCCCCCCCCCCCCCCTACAGTTTTTCTCCGATATTTTTAAGACCATTTATGATTAGCATATGGCGTCTTCCGTAACTGTTCATTTATCTTTGAGACACATTTTGTTAAAGTTTGGCGACAACCAGTTACTATGGTAACAAGATATGACATCATAAGTGACATGAGGTCAAGCCATTTTTGAATAAAATTGCGTGTTTTCACCTTTTTTCGGTGAAAAAACATATAATGCTACCAAAAGCATCAAAATGTTAAATTGTATGGTATTCTGTCGAAGATGCAGCAGAAATCACATTGTCAAATTTAATTTGAGTTAAACGTTGAACTTCACATGTATTTAATTCCTGAATTTGATTCAATCAGGGGTGTGACAATTTCCGGTTCCTGTTTGGTCACATGATAGACTTTATTAGGCCTGGCAGCAAAGCTGGGTGGGGTGTGAAAACTAGGTTGTAAAATCTTGGAGAGCGATTATTTGATCGTGGAATAAAACCTGAAGGACTTGCACAGTCTAGAGGACAGTTCTCGTTACATGGTGGCAGCGGTTCGCTCGAACTCACACTCATTGAGTTCTACGACCCGTGAAACTCGATAAACAAGCGTTTATTACTTCAAAATGGCCGCAGGCGCGATTCCGCCGCCGGAGCGATACATACCGGGAGAATCGTGGGACGATTGGGAAGAGGCGTTTCAAGACTGGTCGCTTGCAACAGGACAGGCTGGAAAGTCCGAGGAAGTGCAAGTCGCAACCCTAAAGTCGTGCATTGGAGGAGATGCGTGGAAAATATTCTCCACGTTCACTTTCGCCTCGGCAGAAGATCGGAAAAAAAAAAAGCCTGTGAAAGCCAAGTACAAAGCATACTTTGAGCCTAGTTGCAATGTCACGTTTGAATGCTACAAGTTTCGTGGGATGACACAAGATCGTGCGAGGGTGGACGAATGGGTCACCGATTTACGTCGGCAAGCAGCGAGATGCGACTACGGGACTCTTCGTAACAGCATAATCCGCGATCAGATAGTGTACGGATGTGTCGATGATAAGTGCCGCGAGCGGATGCTGCGGGATACTGCGCTGACGTTGGAACGGGCAATAGAAACTCTGAGATCCGCGGAAATGACTTCATCGCAACTTAAAACGATGGGGTCGGCCCCAAATGAGGTGGTGCACTTGAAGGAAATTAAGGCGGATGAAGCAATCGCCGACACTGCTAGCAAACCAAGGGGCGAATGCCGAAATTGTGGGTACAAGCACTTCGCAGAAAGAGGAAACTGCCCAGCAGAGAAGAAAGAGTGTTGGAATTGTGGTAAAAAGGGCCATGTTGCGTCAAAGTGCTCCAGGAAGGTGAAACCGCCACGGAGGAAAGCTGTTAAACAAAAAATGCATCATATATCGGACACGGAAACGTCCGATTCTGACGAAGTAGTGAACGCCTTGAGCGAGGAAGTAAATCGGTTGAGTACGTCAAGGCGCTGGTCACTTTCATGCTCTCTGGAAGGGCGGTGACATTTCAGATCGACACTGGCTCAACCTGCAACGTCTTGCCATTCCATCTGTACGCTCAAGTCACAGGAGATCGACATGGGCGGAAACTTAAACCAGGTCACACGCTGGTGCAGCACAATTTACAGGAGGAGAAAGCCAAGGGAAAGGCTATGTTAAACATAGAGCGTGATGGAAAGGAGGCGAATCTATTATTTCAGATTGTTGAAGGGCCTGTTCAGCCGTTGCTGTCATTGGTAGCGAGTAAGCGGTTGGGTTTGGTCCGCTTCATGGCGCGTGACACCATCCATCAAGTCGTCGCCCACGCCGATCCCCTGGTAGAGGGGGACCCCATCCTTAAGGAATACCAGGACGTTTTCACTGGACTGGGACGCCTGCCTGGGAAGCACCACATAAACGTGGACCATACTGCGAAACCGGTTGTGCATGCACCACGAAAGGTGCCGGTGGCCATAAGGGATCCCTTGGAAAAGGAGCTAGTTCGGTTGGAGAGAGAGCGGATCATCGCAAAAGTTGTTGAGCCGACATGGTGGGTTTCATCAATGGTGGTCGTCCCGAAACCCGATGGGACGTTGAGGATCTGCATTGATCCTCGAGACCTAAACAAAGCTGTTCTGCGAGAACACTACCCGTCAAAAACCATCGAAGAGGTAGCGACGAGGCTGACCGGGGCACAAATTTTCTCTGTGTTGGATGCCAAAAGTGGGTTTAACCAGATTGCTCTAGACTATGAGTCTAGTTTGCTCACAACTTTCAATACCCCATTCGGTCGTTATCGGTGGAAAAGACTACCGTTCGGGATTAACAGTGCGCCCGAGGTTTGGCAGAGAACAGTCAATGAGATAGTTGAAGGGCTGCCAGGAATCGAAGTAATCGCAGACGACTTCCTTGTGATTGGATTTGGAGAGACGGATGAGGAAGCCACGAGATCACACGACGAACACCTTACGCAGCTTCTTGAGAGGCTTCGTCAGGAAAACCTCACCCTAAACTGGAAGAAGGTTCAGTTGAGAAAGAAGAGTGTTCCCTACATGGGCCACCTCCTGACTGCCCAGGGTGTGGCAGTTGACCCCAAGAAAGTGGCTGCGATCTCCCAAATAGAGGCGCCGACTGACGTGACGGGGCTGAAACGCTTTCTAGGAATGGTAAATTACCTGGCCAAATTTATGCCGCACTTGAGCCAAGATTGTGAGGTTCTGCGACAACTTGACCGCAAAGAGGTGAAGTGGGATTGGTTACCTAACCATCAGCTGGCCTTCGAGAGCATCAAGGAAAAACTGACCCAAACACCTGTGCTCCGCTACTATGACCGAAAGAAGGAGGTCACGATTCAGTGTGACGCTTCACAAGGCGGACTGGGGGCAGCCCTGCTGCAGGAAGGACAGCCTGTGGCGTATGCGTCGCGAGCCCTGACCAGCGCAGAGTCACGATATGCGCAAATTGAGAAAGAACTTTTGGCAGTTGTGTTCTCTTGTGAGAAGTTCGAGACCTACATTTATGGGCGGCAGGTGACAGTGGACAGTGACCATAAGCCCCTGGAAATGATCTGGCAAAAGCCCATCCATGCCGCACCGAAACGACTACAACGGATGCTGTTGCGTCTTCAAAAGTTTGACATCAAAGTTCAATACAAGAAAGGCTCACAAATGTATCTTGCTGATACCCTTTCTCGGGCGTGCCCACAGGCTGAGGAACTGTCCGATTTTTGTCATGCGCTGACAGAAGTAGACCAGAAACAGAACGTCGCGGTGGGAAATGCTTTGTTGCAAGAAATAGAGGAAGCAACCCGTCAGGACCCTACGTCAAAAGAACTCAAGACCGTCATCCTGACCGGGTGGCCAGCATCAAGCAAGCAGACGCCCAAAGAAATCCGTGCTTACTTCGGTTGTCGGGAATACTTGGCAGTTGAGGGTGATCTCTTGATGAAGGGGGAGACTGTTGTGGTGCCAAAAGAGCTAAGGGCGCAAGTGTTGAAGAAAATCCATGACCCGGCCCACATGGGAGTTGAGGCATGCCTACGCCGAGCGCGTCAAATTTTCTATTGGCCTGGGATAGCAAAAGATATGCGTGATTATGTGACGACATGCAGCGTCTGTCAGCGGAACAGGCCCAAGCAGCAGAAGGAGCCGATGCAGCCCCATAGAGTACCCTGTGCGCCCTGGCAAGTGGTGGCGACTGACCTGTTCGTGTTTGAGAATCGAGACTACCTAGTGATTACCGACTACTATTCCAACTACTTCGTACTGGACAGGCTTGTGCGCACAAGAACTAGAGATGTCATTGACAAGATGAAGAAGGCTTTTGCTCGTTTTGGAATTCCAGAAAAGGTCGTCTCTGACAACGGACCGTGTTACGCCAGTGAGGAGTTCAAGAATTTTGCGGGCAAATGGAACTTTGAACATGTCACATCATCTCCTTTGTACCCCCAGTCAAATGGTAAGGCGGAGAGTTCCGTCAAAAGATGCAAGCAACTGATGAAGAAAGCAGCTGATGCAGGCAACGACCCGTATCTTGCACTTCTCGAATTTCGCAACACTCCTAGTGAAAGTACCGGCTCTTCCCCAGCTGAGAAGATGTTTGGCTATCCCCAACGCACTACTTTGCCTCAGCCACGCCAAGCGCTGGACACAGGGTCCATGCTGTTGGAAGCCAAGGGAAGGCGGAAGCCTCATCCTCGTCAGGCACAGGACACGAGGTCCAAGTTGTTGAAAGCCAAGGAAAGACAGAAGCACTATTATGACAGAGGATCCAAACCTCTACCACCTTTGCATAGTGGGGATGCTATCAGAATGCGGAGACCAGGGGACAGTGAGTGGTCCTTGGGACATTGCTTGCGTGCGACAGGGGACCGACAGTACGAGGTAGAGGTGGCCGGGCGACAATACCGCCGAAACCGTCGAGACCTGCGAGCAACGTCAGAGCCAGTACCTACCAGGAATGAAGGTCTTGTAACCGCTGAGGGCTTTTCGGAGGCAGTCGCGGACAGTTCTGGAACGCCAAATGTGACCTCACCTGTGAGAGCAGGAGGCCCTGCAGATGGACTCTCACCA
The DNA here is from genome assembly GCA_024195265.1 of Dendrophyllia cribrosa. Taxonomy (NCBI): domain Eukaryota; kingdom Metazoa; phylum Cnidaria; class Anthozoa; order Scleractinia; family Dendrophylliidae; genus Dendrophyllia; species Dendrophyllia cribrosa. The sequence goes on from JAJLRJ010000014.1 coordinate 15,058,422, forward strand.
GTGAGAGCGGGAGCCCCCGTAGATGAACTGCGCCCCAGTTGTATGTCACCCCAAATTATGGCATCACCACCGCCCCCTGTGGCACCCGATGTTGGGGGGAGACGGTCCACCCGAGTGCGTAGACCACCCAGCTGGATGAAGGACTTCAAAATTGGCTGAACTTTGTCTTTTGAACTTTAATTTAAAGAACCCCTTTGTTGGTTGCTAGTTTAGAAATGGGGTCGCTGAACTTTAATTTAAAGAACCCCTTTGTTGTTCGCTAGTTAAAAAAAAAATATAAAAATGTAGGAAAAAAAAGGATGTGACAATTTCCGGTTCCTGTTTGGTCACATGATAGACTTTATTAGGCCTGGCAGCAAAGCTGGGTGGGGTGTGAAAACTAGGTTGTAAAATCTTGGAGAGCGATTATTTGATTGTGGAATAAAACCTGAAGGACTTGCACAGTCTAGAGGACAGTTCTCGTTACAAGGGGGATTCGACACATGTAAAATGAGACGTTTAAACCGCCGGCCTATGATTAGCCTGCGAGCAAGCTCTCGGGCTCTGAGTTTTGGGTTTGGGAGAGCAGAGGGCGAGTCCCCTCCCCCCTCCCCCAAGGCCGAGCCCGAGAGCTTGCTCGCAGGCTAGCCTATGATTTGAGTATGCTTCGAGTACAAGAACGACTTTTGAATTTAAAGCCATTCACGTCCCTGTTGCTGACCAGAAATTAAGTAAGAAGACTCTAGGTATACAACTTGTGTGGTTCCAATGGTTACCTAGCAGAGCACGTGTAGCCCGATCTAAAGATCCCTAGATCGGACGACGAGTACGAGATTGAGTACGACTTTTAAAACTTAGTTCGCGTATTCTAAATAACCATTTACCACACAAATTTTATAATACCTAGAGTCTTCTTATCTTCTGGTTTGCAACAGGAAGGACCGACAGCTCTGGGGACGTGACTGGCTTTAAATTCAAACGTCGTACTTGTACTCAATCTCGTACTCGTCGTCCGCCGATCTATCGAATAGGGAGCTTTAGATTTGAGTACGAGTACGAGATTGAGTACGACTTTGGAATTTAAAGCCAGTCACGTCCCCGGAGCTGTCGGTCCTTCTTGCTACAGACCAGAAGATAAGGAGACTGTATAAAATTTGTTTGGTAAATGGTTATTTAGAGCACGCGAACTAGGTTTTAAAATCTCGTACTAGTCCGATCTAAAGTCCGTTGAGTTGAATGCAACAACTGCTTACCTGGATCGTCAGATCACAGTTAACAAGAAACGACATAAAGAGCGACGTATTACGGACTTGTTCCAGGTAATAAGCCCATGGATCTAAGCTTAATTCCAAACGTTTCTAGACCTTCTAAAAGCAAAATGATGGTCGACACCAGGGGGGGGCAGAACACTCATCGATTTCTCCAACAAAATATTACGTCACATCCGGTTACAAAATGCCGCTCCATCCCGCTCGGCTCGTCTCCGAGAGGTTCAAAGAGAACGTTTGGGATAGGCACGACTTTTCTTTTTTTTTTAACCGACAGCGGCATTGAATTTCATACCATGGGTAGACAAAGTTGCAGACATACTGCTTCGTCCCATTCAGCAAAGATTTTGGCAAAATAAGAATGTTTAGTTCGGTTTTCACAGTAAATTACAACAAGCGAAGTGGCATGTAATGGCGAACACTCCACACTTCCAAGACATGTGGCGCTCGTACTTTTGACTCTTGTCGTTTCTGATCGAGTGAAATCATCGAAAACTATAGCCCACGGTCTCAATAACATCAAGAAGGAACCATTGGAGGTCATAGTTTTCATCGTGCTGTGCGGGAACATTATTACCACTCGACCTGAAGCTGTCAGTGTATCTTAAACTGCTGTCTTATCATGGCGAACATTCTACACTTCCAAGACATGTGGCGCTCGTACTTTTGACTCTTGTCGTTTCTGATGGAGTGAAATCATCGAAAACTATAGCCCACGGTCTCAATAACATCAAGAAGGAACCATTGGAGGTCATAGTGTTTCTCGTGTTGTACGGGAACATAATTACCACTCGACCTGAACTCCTGAATGTGGCTGTACTTGTATGTCATGTATGTAAATTAAAGGTTGTTGTTCTCTGTTTCATATTTTATACCCTTCTCATCGAAGACTGCTGTTTTCAGCCTGATAACAAGATATTTACTCAGTTGTGTTCTAGGAACTTATTATAATAGATTTTTCAAACATAAGGGAAGTGGTCATAACAAGTATACTCGACGAGGACCCACCTTGTGTAGGGGTAGGGGGGTTATGCAAGATACCACCTATCTCATGAGTGTAATAGACTAAATTTTTTGGCTTGAAAATTGGAGATGAGACTTAAATATTCTGTGTGCATGAAGCTTGCATTGCTAGTAAAACGGCACAGGAAGATTTAAATCTTTCTGTCAGTTTCTACTCCTGATAGAATGGGGGCTATGCCAACAAGACACCATTTTTTTAGGTGGGGGAGAGGGGGGTACATAAAGAGACCACCAGTCTTTTTGTAAAATGGTGGGTCCTGTCCAAGTACAATAGTTTTGACCATTTCCCTAACAAACATTTTTTAGCCTGAATGTTTTATCTAATACATGTATATAGTTTACCAGGGGAGGATCCAGGAAATGTATAAAGAGGGGGCTGGAGCAATTTTGATAGTGACAATATGGGCGTGTAAGCGACCATCAGGATCTAGGGGGATTCGGGGGCATACATGTAATAATCCCAGGCAAAAGGGGGCCGTGGCCCCCTAAATCTGCCCCTGGTTACTATCTATATAATTAAGCTAAGTTTATTTGGATAGAATATCATATAGTCTTAGAACATGGGAATCAACTTCATATTAGTTTGGTTTGAATTTTTGAAAGCCATCTAAGAAATTTCATATTTATGTATCAAATTATCCATTCCAGCAGTGGTCCCCTGGGCACAAGTTGGGCATTTCATGATGTTGAAGTTGTGGAGGTTGGACATACATTGTATACCTAAATCTCTCAGTTAGATAACCCAAGCATTTGATTTCCTTGTTTTTTTTTCCGTATCTTGGCTGCATTTGTGGTGGCGACTTAATCAAAATGGGCCAAAACTTTGTGTTTGGGACCCCAAGACTATAGCCCCTGTCATACCAAGAGTATGTGAGACACACAAAACCAAAGCCCAGTGGACTGCATACTGTGAGGAAACTGAACCACAGTACCAGTGAACGAAAGAGATGAGCTCAGACAGACAATAAGACCAAGGAAATGGAGAGATATATAATGCAGGGAAGTAAAAAAGGGGAAAGAATGGGAAGATAGCATAAATACATGATCTCACGGCCACAAAGAGAACCCAGTGAATCCCAAGCTCCACAAAAGCGCAGCCAAACCCAGACATGCGCAAATGCAAATCCCAGAAACAAAGAACTCATAAACCACAGCCAAGGAGACATGTACGTAAAAATGCAAGGAGTTGAATTGAAAAAGGGAAAAAAATATTAATAAATTGAAATAAAATAGGATAAAGTAAATATCACTTGATATTTATGCTTTGTAAAAAAAAAAATTCTCTTGAAGTTAATGTGCAGAGTGCATGTATTATACCAGCACAGGGCAAAGGGCCCCCTAGAGCTTGATTGCAATGAGAAAGGTTGGCATGTGAGCAAGATATAGATTCACATTCCCTTTACCTTCCAAAGGGCCCCATTGATATGTGGCGTTGCAGGATTCTAATCTAGTATGACTGTACAACCACACCATATTGAGTTACTTATAAACTGGTACACAAAATACCAAAGCCCAGGCTAATGATAACTATTTCTCTGGGAGGCTCAGAAAGAATAAAGACATTGGGGGCACATTTGTGAATTCCAACCTTGCTGTAACCGTGATACGTATTAATTGATTGCATGTAAGAAAGGGATACATGTTTACTATAGTAGTTTGGGAGCTCTTCTATTGATTAGTCTGGTAACTCAGTAGAAATTTAATTAGTCAGAATGTATAAAAAGGGGTGGGGGGGGGGGGGGGGGGGGAGTAAGTAATGTCATTTTTTTATCTTTACATTAGGTTACATTATAGGAAAAGATCAAAGGAGAGGTTGGCAGAAAAAGCAAGAGGGCCCCAAGGAAAAATTGAATAAAAACATAAGTTAATTTGATATTCATACATGTTGCATAAATACCACCACAACCTTGTCTGTAATAAAAAATCCAAGGGCCCATAAAAATGAACAAGAACCAGGGCACACAAGACATGTTCAATATTTGTCTTAAATCTAGTTTTATTCTTTTTAACTCTTTTCAATATTATTTATTATTTGGATAAGTCTTCTTGAGCAGCAGGTTAGCTGTGCAGCTAGCTGTTTTGCCTTTCTATTCTGTCACTGACACACCTTGACAATGTTTCTATCTACCTGCAATGAAAGCAATTGAAGAAAGTCAATATTTTCTATTTCCCAACCCTCTGCTTAGTCTAAACTATTGCATTATGCAGTAGACACCTCAAGGCCATTAGACCACTTGTCTAAGAATGTTTATACTCAGTGATGTGGCAGTGGATTTGTATATATATGTAATCGCATGTTCGATAAATTAGGCTATCTTCTCTAGGTGTACATACATGTAACAGCCAAATGTCCTTTGAACTTTTTTTTGTCACTTTGTGAGAGTATTTTCACTTCGGGTAGTTTCAAGTCTGACGTGACTCTTGAAAAGTCTGAAAGGTTTCCCTATAATTTTACCCTCTACATTATAAACAAGTAATCACATGTTCCCTTGTAAAATTATGGATTAATATCTCGCATGTTTTCAGAAGCTGTAGAAATTGCTCTTGTTGTGAAGCGACTAGGGCAATTTCTATAGATTCTGAAAACACAAGTGATATTAATCCATAATTTTACAAGGGAACATGCAATTACTAGTTAATAATGTAGAGGGCAAAATTATAGGGAAACCTTTCAGACTTTTTAAGAGTCACGTCAGACTTGACACTACCCGAAGTGAAAATACTCTCGCAAACTGACAAAAAAACTTTTCAACTCACTGTTATTAAATAAATTTTGTCAAAGTACATTTGGCTGTTATGTACACCTAGCTCCATAGCCTAATTTATCGATAAAAGGTACTTTATGACAAAAACAAAGCAAATTTTATTTAAATGTACCAGTATTCATCTAATCTAAACAAGATTCCTTTTATGAGGTGTTCTGATTCATAGAGAATAATAATAATTTTTTAAATATACAAGACTGCTTATCTAAAAATAAAAAAATAAAAAATCTGAGGACATGTCTAAAAAATAATTGCCTAAATAATCAAGATTAGTGAAAAAGACAAAAAACGATGTTATCAGGTTTTTCCAAGGTTAAATAAAAGGAATGTAGGGCTTCTTGGCAAGCTTTTATATGTGCCATCTTCACATTACTTGATTTCTCTCCTCCTCAGTGGCCTTTGACCTTGACCTAAATTTCAGAAGTCCTTACCTTTGTGAAACCCACTTTCGTCAACAAGGATTGGTTTTAAAATACCAAAAATATCTTCTGACTACAATGAAAAGAATTCCTTTGATCTAGAGGTTGGGATCAGTTTGTTAAGGAGGTGGATATGAGTTGGATTTTCTGTTCCAAAAAAAAAATATGACTTAGGGGGCTTTGATTCGAAAGGTGCCCCACCATAGGGAAAAATTTACAACTTTGCAATAGTCATTTCACAATCCCTTTAGTTGTCCTGGAAACCAATGACATGACTGTGCTTAACTATTAAAACATTAATGTCTCTTTATGTTTGAAAAAATGGATTAATAATGATTATTTTCCAAACCACAAATGCTTGAATATTTTGTTTCCAGGCTGAAAACAACCTATTAGAAAAGTATGAAATAAGTTTCAACTGAAACTCGTAAGTGGTTTGAAACGTGCAACTGTCTCTTGTACGCTTCTAAACAAGCTACATGTACCGATTATTCAATTTGCTAAGAAGATGTTACAAGCTATATTTGGAAAATCAAGATAAAAATATTAACCAATCAATTCTCTAGAACAACTTGCTTCCAATCTCGAGGGACCGAGGGGTTTCCAAATATGGTACTAAGCAGAAAATGAATATTCGGAAGCTGTGAATGCGCGTTACACGTTTCAACCCACTTATGGGTTTCTGGTTTTAAGTATACACATAAAGTAGGTCTTCAATTTTTAGAGGCCCTATATTGTTTGGAATAGCCTCAAAAACAAACTTAGAAAACTTGATAATATAAATCAGCCCTAAAGAGATTATTATTTCTATGAAAGGAACATGTGTCAATTACAACAACTTAGACGATTTTGAATACTATAAAAAATGAAAATCGATTATTTATTGGATTTAACTTTATTTTCTTTAAAATATATTAATGTTGATGAAAGTAAGTTTTTACTTTAGTAATTACTTTGTACTTTAATAAACGGTCCACATCAGCATTGCATTGTGCTGCCATTCATTTGGCCTTTTGAAACAAAAAATGTAAAATAAAATGTAAAATAAAAAAAATGTTTGTAAAATTCATTAATAATTCATAAGGGTACTAACAAATAGAAATGAGCCATTCCAATCACATGGTTAACCTTGTAAATCAGATACAACTCACTAGTGGTTGTATCTAATTTACAATCCAGATACAACCACTAGTGGGTTGTATCTGGAATGTGAATTTCACAAGTTGTTTACAACTTTCGCGTCTGTGTTGTATCAGCACCATACATTCACTCGGCTGCACCTCGTGATTGTGTAGGCCGATACAGCACTCCCGCTCATGTACATGTAGTAAACATTACATAGAACACCAACCTTTAATCTGTAAAGGATTCAGCCTCTAGATCAGATTCAGTTCCAATCCATCAGTGACAGACACACTGACAGCTTCAGGTCGAGTGGTAATAATGTTCCCGTACAACACAATAAAAACTATGACCTCCAATGGTTCCTTCTTGATGTTATTGAGACCGTGGGCTATACTTTTCGATGATTTCACTCGATCAGAAACGACAAGAGCCAAAAGTCCGAGCGCCACATGTCTTGGAAGTGTAGAGTGTTTTCGCCATGATAAGACAGTAGTTCAAGATACACTGATAGCTTCAGGTCGAGTGGTAATTATGTTTCCGTACAACACAATAAAAACTATGACCTCCAATGGTTCCTTCTTGATGTTATTAGGACCGTGGGCTATAGTTTTCGATGATTTCTCTCGATCAGAAACGACAAGAGTCAAAAGTACGAGCGCCACATGTCTTGGAAGTGTAGAGTGTTCGCCATGATAAGACAGCAGTTTAAGATACACTGACAGCTTCAGGTCGAGTGGTAATAATGTTCCCGTACAACACGATAAAAACTATGACCTCCAATGGTTCCTTCTTGATGTTATTGAGACCGTAGGCTATAGTTTTCGATGATTTCACTCGATCAGAAACGACAAGAGCCAAAAGTCCGAGCGCCACATGTCTTGGAAGTGTGGATGTGTTCGCCATGATAAGACAGCAGTTTAAGATACACTGACAGCTTCAGGTCGAGTGGTAATAATGTTCCCGCACAGCACGATGAAAACTATGACCTCCAATGGTTCCTTCTTGATGTTATTGAGACTGTGGGCTATAGTTTTCGATGATTTCACTCAATCAGAAACGACAAGAGCCAAAAGTACGAGCGCCACATATCTTGCAAGTGTAGAGTGTTCGCCATGATAAGACAGCAGTTTAAGATACACTGACAGCTTCAGGTCGAGTGGTAATAATGTTCCCGCACAGCACGATGAAAACTATGACCTCCAATGGTTCCTTCTTACTGTTATTGAGACCGTGGGCTATAGTTTTCGATGATTTCACTCGATCAGAAACGACAAGAGCCAAAAGTCCGAGCGCCACATGTCTTGGAGGTGTGGATGTGTTCGCCATTACACGCCACTTTGCTTGCTGTTATTTACCGTCAAAACAATACTAAACAATTCTCTTTTACCGAAATATTTGCTTAAAAATACGATGCAACATTTCTGCAACTACCTTTTGCCCATAGTATGAAATGCCATGACACTGTAGCTTCATAAATACGCAGAAAGAAAACAGCCTGACTTGCAATTCGCCGACAATCACCGAGGCGGCGAGTCTGGCTTTCTTGAAATTTTCTAACCGGATGTGACGTAATATTTTGTTGGAGGATTCAAACACGAAAAAAGTGTCTGGCCCTGTGGAGTGTTCTGCCCCCCCCCTGGGTCGACACGTATTGCTGAACGAAGCAAGTTGATAGGCTTGGCCACAACCAAATATGGTAAAGGCGTTTCAGCTGTCCATCAAACGCAGATATTTTTATCGTAGCGTGGAATATCATTTCACAACTGATTTGATGATCTCTGCTCTGCATTTACGACACTCACTGCTTTATTTTTACACGAAAAAAAAAAACATTACCCAATGTTATCAGATGTTGAAACGGAATACTACGTAAATAATACATGTGATGTGAACCGGGGATTTCGGAGAGTCACGCAGTGTAAACAGGACGCAGTCACGCACTCGATTATTGTGGCCGCGCATTCTGTAATCGCTCCTAAAATCGTATAAAAGTGGCCATTCTGGTGTTTATTTAGGTCACAAATTTTAGTCAGGATTTTTTGGCAGACATTCTTGCAGTTGTTTGTTCGGATTTGAAAAATATGGCTTTTTTATAATTGAGGCTCCGTCGGCTCCGTCACGAACGAACACTTTCAAAAGACTGGAAACCAGGTGCGAGTGTAATTTAGCCCGTGAGTGAATCAGTTACATGTATGGTCCACTCGGTTCTTTTGACTTTTTGAGTTCGCAGCGTTTTGAGTTTTTGCAGAATTTCATCTGTGAAGGTAAGATATTCATTCCTTCCAAATACTCTAACAGCATAGCTTCACATTTTCATGTTGCGTAAGTTATAAGCTTAAACTCAAAACTATTAAAGCTGACTTGTTAAATCTTTTGAGACAAACAATGGAGCCTTGATAAGAGCACAGAGAGCAGATTTTATAATTAATTAAATTGGTTTTATGTCCTTGAAATTCCTTGAAAAGTTTGTGCAAACCAAGCAAACGAAGCTGTTCAACTGTATGTGTTTGTGTTCAGTGTTTCAACATTGAGCCCACTGAGTTTTTGGGTACAGATAGGTGGTTTGCAATCAATCTCTAGAGACATAGATAACAATAGTGAAACAAACAAATGCTGGTTATACCATGCGCGATTTAGGGGTAACACTTATTCTTTTGTTAAAACAATAGAATATTAGAGCACAAAAGAACGACAATACAATAGAATACAATACCATAGAATATATTAGAATACATAATTTTACCTAATACAATGAATGTGTACAATGTACAATAGAGCTAACACCCTAAATCGGGCATCATATGATGCTGGTGGACAACAAAAGGAGCTAATGAGAGAACTATTGTTTATGTCCACCAGCATGGCGGCGATGACGTAACATGAAAACCACCTATATCCTGAACTGTACTTTCACTCCCAAAGTCAGTTATATATGGAGACATAAATTGTAGTAATAAATATAGTTCTAACTTTTATTATTAAGTCTGTCAACGAAATCCTATGGTGCGACCATTTAACTCAAATAAAACGTCTTTGGCAGTAGTTTTGCAAGGTACCATTTGTTTTTAGTATTTTGCAAAATGAAATTTGGGATTTTTTTGAATATTTTTTATATAATTTGGCACTCTTGGGAGTTTAGGGTAAATGAACAAGCATACCATATGGCTAGTAAATTTACATCATCTTTGGCAGGGCTGTCATTAAGGGCCAGAGGCCAGGGATTTTTTACTGCTCCTACACTTCTGTGTCCTGGCTCCTTTAATTTCCTAGAGAAATTAGTCAATGCTGCAAATATAGAACTGTTTGTAATTTTCTCAGGCTAATTTTTTATCAGTATCAGTGGACTGACTTCAAAAGTTAGCAACAGCCCTGCTTTTGCCATACACTGATGATAAAGTAGATTGCAAGATCTCACCTATTTATTTGCTCAATTGTCAATGGTACATTGCACAGTTGTAGCGCCTATATATGCGGACGTACAAAACATGGACCGGGGTCCATGGACCACCTCTGTGGACCTGGTGGACCACCAGATGGACCACGCCTAATTTTCGTCACTTTTAATACATTTTTTTCAAAATTTTTCTGTTAGTTTGTAAAGGAAGGACTGCGGACATGGGAAAGGGTATAAAATAAAAATGACATTCAACATTAAATATTTAACTTCCTACTATTAATATAATTGCAATTTTACGCTTTTGCCGACATTGTATTTTATACACAGTCCGATTCCTGGCTGGTACTGGTGCTGGCCGGTACTGTTGTAGTGCTCTCTTCACAGATTTTGCTTGATGTTAATAGAACAAGAAGGACTGGGCCAAGTCCAAAGCTACTGCTATTACAAGATGCAGACAATGCAATCACATTGATAGTAGGAAGTTAAATATTGATGTTGAATGCCATAATTTATTTAAACTTAAGACTGTGTAAACTTCATACTGACAGAAAAAATCAGAAAAAAATACATTGAAATAAATGGAAATTAGGGGTGGTCCATGGACCGGGTCCATGAGGTGGTCCATGGACTAGGTCCACGGGGGTGGTCCATGGACCCAGGTCCATGTTTTGTATATGTCCCTCCCATGCAGTGCATCACTTCCCTACACTCCTCAAGGCTGCAAATAACGGCCGGGCAGGCGCCGGTCATGTTGTCCGGCCAAACATGTTTTTGCTCGGACACGACCCGTTTTTGGCCGGTCAAATTGGAACAGTCGTAACTCTTGCAATAGTGAACCCAGACTGCACAGTAAACCTTTTTTTAACTAAAAGCCAACTGAATCCAAGTCGGTTTGGCAATAAAAATTACAAGTTAATAGTTTTCAGAGTTTTAGCCTCGCATACGTGGTACGGTACGTTACGCAAGATGCAACCGCAACCGTTCGTTTACATCTGGGAAAATCACTTATAATCATTAAAATATTACATTTTGGCAATCGCCACATCGTTTCTAACTGAATTTAAAGTAATACGTGCAAAATATATGAAAGCCGAAGGGTTCAATCGATCACTTAATTAACTTAGGCCCCGTCCACACGTATACGTTTACGTTCGTAAACGCATACTTTTTTATCTAAAACGCTCAAGTTCACACGAAGCCAGCCATCGTTTACGATTCACTTTCACCTGTCCACACGTAAACGCTAAAATGATACGTAAACGCTTCAAATCTGCATTGAGCATGCGTAGATAAGTACTTGAGCCTGCCAACGCATCTGTCAGACTGTCCACCATATTGGATATCTGCTCTATTTTCTTTACTTGTGGACTGGGTCCGAATCTGTGACATCAGCGTTTACAAAAATATCCGTTTACGCTGTCCACACGTAAACGGCGTTTTCGAAAATATCCACTTCGGAGAGCGTTTTCGCGTTTTCGAAAATATCTGTTTAGGGTGACCGTTTTCATCGTTTACGTGTGGACGGGAGGCCTAAACGCATAAAAAATATGCGTTTACGAACGTAAACGTACACGTGTGGACGGGGCCTTAATCGTGGAAATTTGCGACTACCAGGAATTTCTCAACCACTAATTTGTCTAGCTTTATATTCGTCTTTTTTTTTCGGAAACATGAATGTTGTCCCTCGCGATGATCAAAAAGTTAAAAATTAAATTTCTTTGAATGACTTAATGACCGGACAACATGTCCGGCAATCCAAAGATTTGTCCAGTCAATACCCAATTCTGACCGGACATTGTCCGTTGACCGGCCGTTATTTGCAGCCCTGCTCCTGTATCATTGTTAGTTGTAAATGTCTCTGGAGTGTAATATTAAAGGGGCATTGTCATGCAGATTCTGCTGTGTTTTGGCCAAAATACACTAAATATATGACAAAGTACCTTTGCTCAAACATACAATTGCTTTGAGAAAACCAAGAAGATAATATCAAGTGATTTCTTCAAGGAAGAACAAACCATAATAAGTTTTTCTGCGATTTTCCCACGACTCTTGGGAGGAACTTGAAAAAATTGGCCAGTTTTTTCAAGTTGCAATCCATTTCCATCCTGGCCATCTGCAGCCAAAGATAACAAATACTAGTTTCTGTGCGCTGATAGAGTATTTGTTAACAAAACTGGACCATTATTTGTAGGTTTCCATTGAAACAAATATGTTTTTTGGCTTTTCAAAGTGATGCTAAAAATAGGTGACAGCGTCCCTTTAAAGTAGCCTGTGAACAAGCTCCCTTCAGGGGGTATTGAGAAAAATGTTGATTTATTTTTTTAACCAAATTTTCCAATAACTTTGCATACATTAATGCAACTCAAGTTCCCAACCACTTGATTGTGCCAATTGGCTGTTAAAACGCATTGATGAAAGCAGAATCAAAAAATATTAAAATCTGTATGATAAAAATTTGTTTTCGTAATTTCCTTATTTGGTAATTTCCCATGATTGACAGTTGTCAAACTCTCTCAACTGTTTTTTTTTATTTACTCCATTTATTATTATTACAAACATATTTTTGAAGTTAGCAAGATACGAAAAAAAAAAAAAATGGAGAAAGGCAAGATATTGAGGTAAACTACTTGTTCCCTATAACTAAATTACAATTTTTGTTTAAGAAAAAGAGAACATTCTACTAGGAAAGGAATAGAAACATTAGAAGTAATATAGCTGTTACTAGATTGGTGAGACAGTGACTCAACTGTTGACTTGACAGATCAAAATTATATTAAAAGAATGTTTTCAATCCTCAAAATCAGTTGCTTTTTTTTGAATTTGCTAGCACAACTCAGTTCTGCTACAGAAACACTTGAAAAACTATATTTTAAATGTATCCCACCAAAGGGTCATGTGCCCTAATTCAACCAATCAGAATGCTCAAAAATGGTCAAAAGGCCAAATTTTGAACGTCCATATCTTCTGAACGATTTAAGATATTGACCTGAAATTTTAGATTTTGAAATTAGACAACAGGATGCTTACTGAGACATTTTTGGGAGATATTCAGAGACGACAAATATACCCTGGGCAAGTACCTTAAATTAGTGTTTTGGTGTCTATATTAATTTATTGATTTTCTGTGTACATATGAAGCGAGGTCAAGTTTACTACTTTTAAGTGCCTAAATGCCAATATTCAAGGACAATTTCATCATCTTGAATGATAACAACACCTTTGCCTCAAAAGGTGGAAAGCTTACTTGTTTACCAACTATATTATACTAAACAGAAGAGCTGAGTTAAAAAAGAAAACAACAAAAAAAGAAAATATCATTCCTTGAACATCACAAACTTGTGAACAGCTGCATAAGTTTCCAAATATTTTAAGAATTTTCTGAAATTATTGTCAGGGAACCCATGTTTTAATTTTTCAATTATTTTATCTATTACACATATTATAATTTATTTGACATCATTGATCCTGCACAAGAGTGCACTGTCACAGCTGTCACATATGAAGTTATATGGCCTTGCTCACCATGAGTTTTCCATAGCTCCCTGGTATGCCATCAGAGGCGTAACTAGGATTAGGGGAGGGGGGTCACTCTGTGTCACACCCAAAGTACTTCCCAGATTTTCATGTCGACATCCACGCTGTGTTTTACTAAAATTATCTCACAAGGGGGGGGGGGGGGGGGGGGGGATGGTCATGGGAACCCCAGGACCTCCCTAGCTACACTCTGGTCATGGGATCGATTTTTGTTTGGGGCACTTAGAATTTTTCTTTTTTGCATTCTGTCACTGTTTGATTTAGCCTCCTCCTCCCAATAAGCACCCTCTTCCTAATAAGTGACCCACCCCCTTTGACTGTCGTTTTGGTAATAAGTGCCCACTTTCTAATAAGTGCACCTTCCCCCTTCACTGTTATTTTTAGCACCCCTTGTCTGGACAGTTATTTCCACATGAGACACTCCTTCAAAAACAAGATCTCTTTGAAGACATTGAAGTATAATAACAAACTATTTTCTGTGATCAAACCATTGTTACTGTAGCCTGTTCCAGGCGTTCAGATAGTGGGGAAAGCGCGAATAGTTGGGGAAGACGCGAAGAAAAGCGAGCGAAAAAATTGCGGGGAGGCTGGGGAGAGGAAGCGAAAGAACGCCTGTAAACATTCTCAACAAAAGGTTGTTCCGGTATACCGGAATCCGGTATACCCTCTGATTGGTCAATTTTGACACTTTCTCAACACTCGAGTGCTGATGAGAAATGCGATATGGCGGAGGAAAGACAGCTGTCATCGAGTCACGCTGAGTTCGAAACCATTGTAAACAACGTACTCAAAGACTTCCCGAATATCGAATCTCTTCGTGAAGAACAGAAAGATTGCTTAAATAACCTTGTTTCTGGTAGAGATGTCTTCGCTATACTACCAACCGGCTTCGGAAAGAGCTTGATTTTTCAGCTCTTTCCACGGATAATGAAAGCAATGAACGGAAAAGATGGTACCACTTCGACGATCCTCGTTGTTACGCCACTCGTAGCTATCATGAAAGATCAAGTGGAGCAATTAAATCGAATTGGAGTTACAGCAACAGCCATAGGATTGGAGCACGAGGAGGGAATGGACGTGGACGCGGCGAAAAGTGGAAACCCTTAGTGTGAGATTGTTTATGCATGGTTATAAATGGGGTTGACAGACCTACACGACTCCTGTTGTGTGTCCATTGTACTGTTTTAAGCCTTCAAGCACGTGAACACTAGTACCACTCGTCGCTAAAAAGTGTAAAGAAAGCATTAAGCTTTCCCAGTAAAACTAAAGAGAGAATTGCGCCCTTAGATCAATTATGAATTTGTTCTCTTCGTTGATATTGATCTTTTGATCTCGGCGGATTATCTCTCAAATTGATAGGAGGATTTCATGCTGTTCAGAGCCGTTAGAATTATTATATTTCTATATGCCTGTTTGGTGCTAGCTCTATTGGCATACATTGCGGTTTCTTCGGCTCACTTTTGTAGCAAGATAAATACTAATCGGCTAAAGTTTGTTATAGCTTTGAAAGTGCAAGGATCGTTAAATTTCTCAGGCCGTGATTTCAATAGTGTCTAAAGTCTGCGGTGTACAAGACTTGTGAGAAAGTGTTTCTCATCACGGATATAGGCATCTTAGATCCAAGTCTCAAAAGGCCGTAGTCTACAATTCCACTTCAATGGAATAATGAATTCTTGCAATAATTGTAAGCTCCTTAGTTAGCTCTGTAGTTGAGTATTGTGTCTCAGTGGAGCTAGGATAAACCTCCGTTGTTTTGTAATAGCGTTTGATTTGGCATCCAGAAGATAATCTACAGCATGGATGCTGTTTTGTAAATCTCACGGATGCTAGTATATTCTTCTCTCCATGTATTCATCAGTTTCCCACGAAAATAATTTTGAAATGTTGGCATGAGTTCTTGCCAATGTTTTGGCACAGGTAAGGCAGCTAACATCGCATTTCTGCTCACTTGTATCCAATTCGTGGCCTAACGAGCGAGCAATGTCGGCCAACACCAAACTCTCCGCTCCAGAATACCCAACGATATCCTTATTTTTCACTACACTAAAAAGGGACACACGCGGAACTTTGGTCCCTGAACACTTCACATTTTTTTGGCAAAACCTACAACACGTTGAAGGATGGACTGGCAATTCGTTTGCAGAAGAACGAAAACAACGATCAGACATCGAAACGCAGACCGAGATATGAGAGAGTTTGCCAACGTGGATCTTGAAAGTGTCATATTTCCCGGGAAATCTAATCTTATTTTAATTGACAGATGATTGACAACTGAGTTGGCGGTCTAAAAGTGGGCGGAAGGACCTTTTGTTAAGAATGTTTACAGGCGTTCCCTCGCCTCGCCTCCCCGCAACATTTTCGCTCGCTTTTCTTCGCGCCTTCCCCAACTATTCGCGCTTTCCCCACTATCTGAACGCTTGGAACAGGCTATTGTTACTGTTGTTCTGAGACTATATATGCAAATTGTACATTTTCTGTTATTGTTTTTGTCAAAAAAGAAATAAGTGCCCTTTACCTAATAAGTTCTCCTGTATTTATGTAAATATTGTACTGATGCATTAAATAAATAAAATAATAATAATAATAATTCCCCTTCTCCGATAAGCACCCTGCCATGAGCTACCAAAAGTAAATATTAAGTGCTCCGTTATCATTATAGTATTTGACTTAACATTTTTGAGATATTCATTTCATCTAAAAACAATTGAAGGGCTCGGGGCATATCCAGCCTATGTTGCTTTTGAGGTCGTTTTTTATTTTTCTCGCTCAGATTTGTCCATTTTTGGCATGTGAACTACAAATTAGTTGCAAAACATTGTTCAGATTTTTGTTGTTGTTTTTTTCCGTCGCTTTCGAGAATTTTAATTCCATAACGTTAAAACGTATGCAAAAAAAAAAAAAATCTGCATGTCTCCTGCTGAATCCCGCTCGAAAAAATGAATCCCAAGGTTTACCCTAATTTCTCGATTTTACGCTGATTTTTCACTTCAGATGGCCAAGTTTGGGCCCGTACCGCTGAATCCCGCTCAAAAAAAAAAAATCCCGAAGTTTATTCCCTCAAAATCGCTTCATTTTTATCACCAATAGTCAGCCACTTAGATTCGCGCCATCTCACTTATCCTTATCTGCCACTGTCGCAAAGCATGTCGGGATATTGGCGGGAACGAAAACGGAATGTCCGCCAAACGAAAGCACTTCGGATATCGGGCATTTTGACCACGACACGGGATGGGAAATGGCCCACAACTCACAACGGTGCCCCTTTTTCTGATCCGAAGTGATTCCAGACTTTCCCGCCTGCTCGTCTTGCCCACCAAGGCCGTTTTAACCTCGAGCGCTGAAATAATGGCACTTCGGATACAAGGTACGACAAGGGACACGACTCGTTTCTTTGAGAGGTGCCAGAGACTTACGGATTTTCGGACTTAATGATATCCTTCAATCACCGGACGGGCCTTAAACATATTGGCTTATACGCACGCTACAGACGATGTGTTTGCCGTAGCGAGCTCGCGATCGATAAGCGAGCCAGGCGTGCGTAAATAACGGTATTTTCGTTCATGTCGTTGGCGTGGGTCAAGAGTATTGCGGTCGCATATTCTCACGCCCAATCTGCTGCAATGGCGTCGAAATTACGCTCTGAATGTAAACAACCACTAGACGGCCAGAACTCTGCTTTTTTCAGGTGAAATTAGTCCAGTTTCTTAGGATTAGTGCAAATTCGACAAGTGTTTGTGATATTATTCGTTGTACGATAAAATTAGGCAAATCTGAGCGAGGAAAAAGTAAAGAACGCTCAAAAAGCAACATAGGCTGGCTATGCCCCGGGCCCTTCAATTTCACTTTACATATTAAGTATTCATATTTTTAACAGGTCTCTCTTATAATCTTTAATTGATGTCAACTGTTACATGTCTTTGGCAGAAGAACGAAAGCCAAACAAGAAACTGAAGACAAATAAGAAGAAGCATTTCAACGAAAAGTTAAAATTGTGGCCATTTTGACAAGTTATTAACAGTCTGAGATGGAACATCTGGAGATGCACAAAGGAACATTTCTGGACAAGAAACCATATAAACGAACACATACAGGAGAAAGGTCATACAACTGTACGTACTGTAGTAAGTTCTTTAACAAGTTATCACATTGCAAGGTGCATGAACGGATCCACACTGGTGAGAAGCTGCATAAATGCAATCATTGTGATAAGTGCTTTAAAAGTTCACAGCATCGTAAGATGCATGAACGGACACACACAGGCGAAAAACCGCATAAGTGCAAGCATTGTGATAAATGCTTTATCAAACCATGGCATTGTAAGATGCATGAAAGGATACACACAGGAGTGAAACCTCATAAGTGCAAGTATTGTGATAAGTGCTTTAGGGTGTCATCAAATTGCAAGGTGCATGAACGTACGCACACAGGAGAGAAACCTCATAAATGCAATTATTGTGAAAAGTGCTTTACCAAGTCATATCATTGCAAGAGACATGAGCAGATACACACAGGAGTAAAATCTTATAAGTGCTATTACCAGTCATCAAGTTGCAAGAATCGTACAGGAACAGTTGAGAAACGTTATAATTGCAGGTATTGCGACAAGCGATTTAGTCAGTCTGCGCACTGCAAGGTGCATGAACGGACACATACAGGAGAGAAACCTCATAAGTGCAAGTATTGTGATAAGTGCTTTATAAACTCATCAAGTTGCATAGCACATGAACGAATACACACAGGAGTGAAACCTTATAAATGCAAATATTGCGATAAGCGCTTTATCCAGTTATCAAATTGCAAGGCGCACCAGTGGACACACACAGGAGAGAAACCATATAAATGCAGGCATTGCAATGAGGGCTTTAGAAGATCATCACACTGCAAGAGCCACGAGCGGGGCCACGAGCAAGAACATACAGAAGAGACGTGACATACAAGAGATACAATAGTAAGATATTTCCTCTGGTTTGAAATGGGCTACTATATTGAAAACGCCATGTTTGAAATGGTGAAAATAGCAGATTACTCACATGATTTTTATTCTCTTTATAAGTAGTTAGATTTTCGTTTCCTGTAATATTTTAGCTGGTGATTGTTATAATTATATTCTTTATGTCACCTCTGTTTTATTTTAAAGCGCTCAGTTTGAAAATTTTCCATAGCATTGCGCCGTCGTTTAAAAATAAACTAACTTAGCAGTAACTATAAGAAAAGAACAGCCTTGCGCATGACTTCGCTTACCAAAGGCCAAACGCCGTACTTCACATGAGCCGAATCTAATTACAGTTTAGGTCGACTCAAATTAATTAAGGTCGCTTGGTGAGTCAAACGTCGAACTTAATTCAGCCGAACTCAACCTCAGCCGTTCGTCACGGCTGCACTAGACGTGAAGAACGGCTAGCCGATCCAAATACAATCAGTCGAACTGAACTAAGTCAAACGCCGAACTTCACATGAGCCGACCTCAATTATGTGAAGTGCGGCGTTTGACCCGGGCCTTATCTCCGAAACAGTGTTTCCACCACGTCCTTTATTGCCTGCCTGTTTTAAAAGCTTTTGTTTTTGAACATTTTTTTTACTAAATTTGTCCTCACCATTTCTACAATACCACGATCAGAAAGAAACGACGTCCTTTGATTAGTATTTTAAAGATTACCACTAAACTACACAACATGAATGGCAACACTACAAGTGCTAATAGAAGCCACTTTCCGCCCGGCAAACCAGTTCAACTCACAGGAAGCTGTAGGTCAATGTGAGAGGCAAAAAAAAATGCCGTTCATTTGAAAGACTTCCCCTGTTACATATTAAACATGTACGACACTTTGACAAGTGCAAATCACAAGCGACTGATTTAATTCGTAATCATTTTTAATTATAGCTTATCTTAAGTTTATACACTTCTAATGAAGTTTTATTTTGCTTTATTTTTCTTTATTATTGTGGCGTACCTGGAAACTAGCTCTTAAGCTAAGCGTATTGACCACGTTAAGATTGACTGATTGATTGATTGATTGATTGATTGAAGCTCGTTTTAG
This sequence comes from Dendrophyllia cribrosa, assembly GCA_024195265.1. Lineage (NCBI taxonomy): Eukaryota > Metazoa > Cnidaria > Anthozoa > Scleractinia > Dendrophylliidae > Dendrophyllia > Dendrophyllia cribrosa. The sequence goes on from JAJLRJ010000014.1 coordinate 15,077,970, forward strand.
CTCATTGTACATAGGTCATTACAGTTCATTGTAGCTGATTGTAGCTCGTTGTAGATCACTGTAGGTCGTTGTAGCTCATTGAAGGTCATTGTTGGTCATTCCTTGTTTTAATAACTACGAATAAACAGCACCACAGGAACGTTACTGCTTCACAGCTTTCATTTGAATGGTCACCTTTGTGGTTTCGTCCACAGACTTAAAATTTAAAACCACCTTAGCTTGTACAGCATAAAAAACCGGCAGTACTACAGGAAAGCACTGCTCAATAGCTTTCATTTGAATAATCACACTTAAGGATTTCATCCACTGACTGAAAAGTTAGAACAACCTTGTACAGCGTAATAAACAGCATCACAGGAAGGTACTGCTCAACAGCTTTCAATTGAATGTTCACACTTAAGGATTTCATCCACTGACTAAAAAGTTAGAACAACCTTGTACAGCATAATAAACAGAACCACAGGAAAGCACTGCTCGATAGCTTTCATTTGAATGTTCACACTTAAGAATTTCATACACTGACTGAAAAGTTAGAACAACCTTGTACAGCATAATAAACAGAACCACAGGAAAGTACTGCTCAGCAGCTTTCAATTGAATTTCAATTGGATTTCACGCACAGAAAGATCAGTCCATACAACAAGACAGGATATTCGATTCTAGGAGTGAAATGGTTAAAACCCATTTTCAAATCCAGTTCTAGGGTAAACTATTGCCGTCCAAACCAAAACGTCAGTGACTCTCGCGACCAACAAACATTTTTCTTTCAACATTCCACGTGGGGTTGTCTTTGCAAGGTTTGGGTTCAAAAAGAAACCTCGGATCCATTACGCGATGGTCAAAGGTGGTAGTCGGACAAAAACGGGAAAACTTCGGTATAGGACGAACATGTTTTGCGCCGTCGTTAGCATTGCGTCCAAAGTACCGCATTTTCTGCACGTACGTGCCATGAATCCCTAAATACGAGTCACACACATTTGTGATATTATTAAATTTGGGAGAAAACGAAGCTGGGGGATCATGATAAAGTCTCTCGTCGTGAAAAAACAGTTTTCTCTTAATGTTATTTAACCATAGGGCGATCTGTTGATCTGCGTGCGGATGGCATAGCATTGTGCTTTCATTTTGTGCTAAAAATGTTTGGATGATGTCTGGAGTGAAAATCATGAACGCCTCATCCATCCACGTAATTCGGCGAACCAGGTGGCAGTGAAAGTATCCCCAGACTAAACTTTTCTTTGGTCGCAAAGGAAGCTCGGACAGAAGTCTCTTTAAGCAAAGGAAGTAGTCATCATCAATTCTTAGAAGGTACCGGAAGTTGAATTTAGCCATGGCCCATTTGACGTGGTCGAGGAAGCGAAGTCCGAACTCCCGTCCCCCCAGGAGCGGCTGTAGTTCTATGTCGTTGTAAAGATATTTTTCATTGACTGTAAGATTGCGCTGAACGTGGTCCACAATGAATCCATCGGTAATGAAGACGCACTTGACGTGCTTAAGGGACTGAAAGAAAAAAAAAACCAGACGCATTTATTAAAGTATAAAGCAAGGTATATACTACGTAGAACATTTAACGCGACAACGACATAATAGAGCCCAAACTGAATACCAAAATGCAACCGTGGACAGCTGTTTCGATCTGGTTGGGTCTCGTCAAAACAGTGTAGCAGCAAAAAGATAGAAAAAACTAGCGCGATTGCTGCTACACCGTGCTGACGAGACTCAACCAGGTTGAAACAGCTGTCCACGGTTGCAATTTTGGCTTTCACTTTGGGCTCTATCATGTCGTTGTCGCGTTAAATGTTCTACGTAGTATCAGCATTGCTTTATACTTTGATTTTATCTCCATTTTGGGCTGACCAGTTCTTCTCTAGATCCTACGTACACCAGCAGCATTTTCGTTCACGGTCCTTTGTTTCTTATTTACTTGCATTTATTACATGGTTATACAGTCAAACCTGTATTAAGCGGACCCCATATTAAGCGTACACCCTCTATTAAGCTGACACGAGCTTTGGTCCCGAAATTTTCTTCCCATATTTACTGTAAATCGAACCTGTATTCAGCAGACCCTTCTATTAAGCGGACGCGGACACCCAAGTTAGGCCATTTTGTTACACGAAACCTGTATTAAGCGGACATTCAAGTGTTTTTAGAATGCATTTTTATTAAGTGTGATTTCAAGTAAAAAGTAATTCAACTCGATTCAGACAGATGCGACCTAGGTTTATGAATTAAAATGTGATGAAATCAGTATGTGTAGGTATAATAAACGTGGAAATACAAGATAATTAATGATTAGCTCTTATTGAGCAATGTATCACAACCTGTATCAAGCGGACAACCTTGTATTAAGTGGACACAAGCGAGGGTCCGGAGGGTGCACGGTCTGCTTAATACAGGTTTGACTGTATTATAAACAGGTTTGACTGTATTATAAACAGGTTTGACTGTATTATAAACAGGTTTGACTGTATTATAAACAGGTTTGACTGTATTATAAACATGACAGCTGCTTTTTAACTCGTGAATACGCGAATCTTTGAACGAGTTATACAAACGAGTTATACCAGTGGTACAAAATTGCACTCGATCGGTCGATCGGCTGTCAACATTTAGCCCGCGATATAAAATGGTCACCTGCCTTACCCATGGGGATGGCGTTTAGAGGGAGGGGAGGGTGAGGAGTTAGACGCAAGGGGTCAGTAAAACCTTAAAGCTTTGATATTGTGAAAAGTGCGATTTTTATATTCTTTTTATATATCAAGTTAGTTTTTTTTGTCTCTTGTAATATTTTAGCTGGTGATCATTTTTATATTCGTTATATGTCATATCTATGATTCATATCTATGATTTATTGTAAAGGGCGTTTGATTACTTTCCATAATAATGCGCCATCGTTTAACAATTAAAGGGATACTTTCCCGCCGAAATAACGAAACTGTTTTATGTTTGCTTACTTAATTTCCCTGTTATATCGTCAAATGCCAACAAATATACAACTAAATTGGATAAAAAGATTCCGTAGAGCAAAACAGAAGCAGTAGTTTGGAAAAAAAAGTGCAGGATTACAAGGATGGAAGTGGATTACAGTTCATCAATTTTGATTTCGCGGTGACAGGCGGTCAAGAAATCAAAGTTTCCATTCTGATGGAATTTTGAGTTTTTCAGTCATAATTTTGTCTTTTTAGTTCATATTTCTTTGCGTTCATCAATTTTGGCGATGTTTTCTTCCTATTCTAAGATAATCAAGCAAGCTTAAAGCAAGCTACAGGCCATAATCATGAAAACACGATATTTCAGCCGGGACAGTGTTCCTTTAAGATAATAGAGTAAGCTTAAAGCAAGCTACAGGCCATAATCATGAATACACGATATATCAGCCAGGACAGTGTTCCTTTAAGATAATAGAGTAAGCTTAAAGCAAGCTACAGGCCATAATCATGAAAACACGATATATCAGCCGGGACAGTGTTCCTTTAAGATAATAGAGTAAGCTTAAAGCAAGCTACAGGCCATAATCATGAAAACACGATATTTCAGCCGGGACAGTGTTCCTTTAAGATAATAGAGTAAGCTTAAAGCAAGCTACAGGCCATAATCATGAAAACACGATATTTCAGCCGGGACAGTGTTCCTTTAAGATAATAGAGTAAGCTTAAAGCAAGCTACAGGCCATAATCATGAAAACACGATATTTCAGCCGGGACAGTGTTCCTTTAAGATAATAGAGTAAGCTTAAAGCAAGCTACAGGCCATAATCATGAATACACGATATATCAGCCAGGACAGTGTTCCTTTAAGATAATAAAGTAAGCTTAAAGCAAGCTCCTGTCCATAATCATGAATACACGATATATCAGCCAGGACAGTGTTCCTTTAAGATAATAGAGTAAGCTTAAAGCAAGCTCCTGACCATAATCATGAAAACACGATATATCAGCCAGGACAGTGTTCCTTTAAGATAATAGAGTAAGCTTAAAGCAAGCTACAGGCCATAATCATGAATACACGATATATCAGCCAGGACAGTGTTCCTTTAAGATAATAGAGTAAGCTTAAAGCAAGCTCCTGACCATAATCATGAAAACACGATATATCAGCCAGGACAGTGTTCCTTTAAGATAATAGAGTAAGCTTAAAGCAAGCTACAGGCCATAATCATGAAAACACGATATTTCAGCCAGGACAGTGTTCCTTTAAGATAATAGAGTAAGCTTAAAGCAAGCTACAGGCCATAATCATGAATACACGATATATCAGCCAGGACAGTGTTCCTTTAAGATAATAGAGTAAGCTTAAAGCAAGCTACAGGCCATAATCATGAAAACACGATATTTCAGCCAGGACAGTGTTCCTTTAAGATAATAGAGTAAGCTTAAAGCAAGCTCCTGACCATAATCATGAATACACGATATATCAGCCGGGACAGTGTTCCTTTAAGATAATAGAGTAAGCTTAAAGCAAGCTCCTGGCCATAATCATGAATACACGATATATCAGCCGGGACAGTGTTCCTTTAAGATAATAGAGTAAGCTTAAAGCAAGCTACAGGCCATAATCATGAAAACACGATATTTCAGCCAGGACAGTGTTCCTTTAAGATAATAGAGTAAGCTTAAAGCAAGCTACAGGCCATAATCATGAATACACGATATATCAGCCAGGACAGTGTTCCTTTAAGATAATAGAGTAAGCTTAAAGCAAGCTACAGGCCATAATCATGAAAACACGATATTTCAGCCAGGACAGTGTTCCTTTAAGATAATAGAGTAAGCTTAAAGCAAGCTCCTGACCATAATCATGAATACACGATATATCAGCCGGGACAGTGTTCCTTTAAGATAATAGAGTAAGCTTAAAGCAAGCTCCTGGCCATAATCATGAATACACGATATATCAGCCAGGACAGTGTTCCTTTAAGATAATAGAGTAAGCTTAAAGCAAGCTCCTGACCATAATCATGAATACACGATATATCAGCCGGGACAGTGTTCCTTTAAGATAATAGAGTAAGCTTAAAGCAAGCTCCTGGCCATAATCATGAATACACGATATATCAGCCGGGACAGTGTTCCTTTAAGATAATAGAGTAAGCTTAAAGCAAGCTACAGGCCATAATCATGAAAACACGATATTTCAGCCAGGACAGTGTTCCTTTAAGATAATAGAGTAAGCTTAAAGCAAGCTACAGGCCATAATCATGAATACACGATATATCAGCCAGGACAGTGTTCCTTTAAGATAATAGAGTAAGCTTAAAGCAAGCTACAGGCCATAATCATGAAAACACGATATTTCAGCCAGGACAGTGTTCCTTTAAGATAATAGAGTAAGCTTAAAGCAAGCTCCTGACCATAATCATGAATACACGATATATCAGCCGGGACAGTGTTCCTTTAAGATAATAGAGTAAGCTTAAAGCAAGCTCCTGGCCATAATCATGAATACACGATATATCAGCCAGGACAGTGTTCCTTTAAGATAATAGAGTAAGCTTAAAGCAAGCTCCTGACCATAATCATGAATACACGATATATCAGCCGGGACAGTGTTCCTTTAAGATAATAGAGTAAGCTTAAAGCAAGCTCCTGGCCATAATCATGAATACACGATATATCAGCCGGGACAGTGACCCTTTACACAATTCAGCGTTAAGCTGCGCATGACTGATTGACTTACCTTATCTCCAGTGCAGTGTTTCCACCACGTGTCCCTTATCGCCTGCCTTCTGTCAAATCTTTGAGGTGCAGTGCTTACAATAATTAAAAGAAGCACTTTTTGCTTTTTATTTCCCAAGTCTTTAAAATCAATCAGAGGAAGTGAATTTATGTCGGAAATATCTTTTTGTTTTTCATGGCTTGCTATTAGAGAACAGTTTTTGCTTGAATCTATATGACCAGTGGAAACTTCCAAGCTTGACAAAACTTGTCGATGATGGTTGTTAGGGATGCAACCGATATGAGGTAGTGAACCATGATTTATACAACTTTGAAGTTGAACCGAGAAATAGGTATATAATAGTAATGCTGCTGAGCAAAAAACAGATGAAATAAACAGCATGTACATGAGGAAGGTTGGTGTCTGTCGACACCTCATGGCTTGTGTGCTCGTAATCTGCCTGACTCAATTGTGAAGACTTGTATGGATTTAGCTTTACTCGCTTAGACAAGTCCCACCATCTTCCTGCATTTGACCCTTCAATAGATTTTCTAGAAAGAAAGAAGATAACACTTTGATCAAAACTCTTCGCTACTCTATGTAAATACGGTAGCCAGGGGGGGGGGGGGGGGGGGGGGGAGGGGTGAATCCCATAAAAAAATAACGGGGGTACTCGTCGTACCTTTCAGCGGTAAAACTGTGAAGATTGAGCCAAAAAAATACGATAGATTATGACTTGTGTTATTTTAGAATTGCTACCTCTTAGGCCGGGTAAAAATTCATGTTAGCTACGCCTATCAAATAAGATTTTGGTAATTTTAGGGTGTACATGTTTTTCGAACATTTCGACGAGCACCCCGTCATTTTTATATGTGAGTCCCCCGGCTGGATGTGTCATCAGTGATATTTACGCGGTATCTTTGTAAGCCACTTATTCACGTGACCCTGATGTGTAATGAAATGCTTTTCACATTTTTTTTTTACACAATTAACATCAGAGTTCATGTGAATATCTGATCATTTACGTACAACCACTAAACATTAACAATATGATCTTGAAAATCGGTTTCCTTGAGTGTTTGATTCGCGAATTGTTTCATCCTCGGTTGAAAGGATCAAACAAGCTTTGCTCGTTTTCCCGCTAAAAATATCCCTGAAATGGAAAGAGTATTGCTCGATTGACCTATCAGAATGCTAAAAAACGAATGACATTAAGAGAATAGCTACTTTTTAGTTCCCAATCCGTTCGCTTTGCTTTGCGTGTTCGTTTAATAAACCAACCGAAAGTCGCGCGCGTTTTCCTCCGTTCGCTAAACCAACCGAAAGTCGCGAGCGTTTATCTCCGTTCGCTAAACCAATCAAATTGTTTCTTTTCAATTCGTTTGTTGTTTCGGTTGTGTTCACGCATAATCATTTCAAGGTCATACGAAAATCGCTATATTGCAAGAGTGTAAGAAATTAGCACTAGAAAACAAAGGCATTGCCAATATATAAAAACATGCAAGCTGAAAGTCATTACTTATCTGATTAACATGAAACGAGGACGCGAAAGCGCGCAGATTTGTTTTGAGTCGAGTTAAGGTTACCGTGTACCTTCGGGGGTATCTCCAGTATAACAGCTCTAGCGTCTTAAGATTACACTTAATATACCTAAACCCAGATATCAAATTAAAGCTTATAGAGCTGGCTATCTAAATATGGAAACCATTTGGTAATAAAATGAATTGTCAAATTTTTTACGACGTCTAAATTCGAACGTCCGAATCAGCTTTAAAACGCTATAACTCAAAGCGATTATTGTATTTTGCTAATTTGATTTGTTCTCGAGTTTCCGGACACGAAGCGCTAAAAAAACGTGTCGGCGATTTCCCATATTCAATTGCAGTGAAAAGTTACAGAATATTTTCGAAAACGGAAGAAAAAAATTGGAGTTATCGCACGGAAATGGCTCTTGACGAAAAAGTTTTCGGAAATATGAAATTCGCCGACACGATTTTGTTGATTATATGTTAGCCTAGCTTCTGTCCAAATTTGAGGAAAATCGAACAAATTCCCTTTGAGTTGTAGCTCTTTAAAGTGTCCCCTACAAGCGAAAAATTAACTTTGAGAAAACAGCGCTTAAAAAAACATATCGCTTCATAAACAAACTCCGCCCACAAAAGTTATACCGTCATTTCTCCGTCAATTTTCACTATTTTTCGATAATTTTTTTTGGATTAAAGTTCATTCTGTAAACTTTATTTTGAGGCCAAAAAAAAAAATTCAATAAATTTTCGATCTGAAGGTACACGGTAACCTTAATTATAACAGCGATCCTGACACAGTCAGAAATCATTTTATTTTAATTTTATTAATTAAATTCAATTTTATACTACAGAAAATAAACACAATATTAATGATACGAAGAAATTGAAAAAGTAAAGGCGAAGAGGCTGAGAAGAAACTCCAAGGACGGCCTACCTATTTTAAGGTGATGTTACACGGGACGATTCGCAACGACGATTTTTAGCGCAACATTTTCTTCGCAATTTTGCGTTGCGAAGTTTTTGAATCAGCTTCAAAAACATGCAAAGCAAAAACAGGAATTTTACTCAAGTTGTTTCCTTTGTGTAACATACCTGTCGTTAATTTTGTTGCGGTAAAAATCGTCGTTGCGAATCGTCCCGTGTAACATCACCTTTAACTGTTGTATTTTCAACATTATCAAGGAAGGCATTCTAGTATTACACATTCAGTGACTTGTTTACTAACAAACGCTTTGCAATATTAAGCCAGAACATTTTCTAATGTATGGATTCTAGTGAAGCTGCAGGTACGAGGAAAAACTGGGTTTCCTGTAAAGTAGCTACCATTTGGAAGAGATATATCATTAAGGCAGAAAATCTAGTCTGAGTTTTTGTAAGAACATACGGGGTTCTTTATTTTTCCATCCCCTTCAATGGCTTCTTTTATGCATTTTTGTCCTTTCAAATCGAAGTGAAGAGACTACAGAACCATTTAACAAAATCAATGCAAGCGATGCGAGTGCATGAGATCGTCCATAATCATATGAAAACCTGAGCCTTTTTACATTTTTAACAATTTTTGAAGTGAGCAAAAATTACGTATATATTCAGCGAGGCGAATTTTTGTTATCGGAATGTCGAAAGTGTTTGTATCGTTCAACGATGTTCGCGAACAAAAACCCAGTTTATATTTCTGTCAACTGCAAAAGATTTCTTTTATAAACAAGTTGGTGCAGTTTAGGTTTAAATTTTACGATATTTTTTGATAAAGTAAAAGACTATGACAACAAGCGAATGAAATAGTCCTTCGCCTCGATATTGAAAAACCACAGGCAATTGCCATAATCAAGTCTAAATATAATTTAATTCAGTAAGGAGTTCATACGAACAACTGGCATAACAACTTACCTTTCACTATGTCAAAGCTGCCAGGCAGTTCAGACTGTCGATTTTCTTAGCAAAAATTACTAAGTTTACACGAAGCTGCGACTGACAAATGAAAATGCACTCCGAGCTGATTAATACACATATTCAGTGAGTCAATATATTTGACTGCGTTAAAGATGTCAGAATATATTTATTCCACATTAACGTTCTGTTATACAATATTATAGTCATTTAATACGATTATAACGTTCTTAGACCAGTCGCCGTTTTTTCAAATGAAATATGGGCTACAAGGTTAAGACTGATTACTATTGTAGATCATGATTCATTCATCAGTTTAACCAGGGTCACGGTGAGACTTTAACAGAGGTAAACAGTTGTCAATAGAGGCCCTGAGAAAAAGAAACAATATTGGTAAAATCGCTAAAAGCTGAAACCGATAATTATCAATCATTGGACAAGGTTGAGCAAAATATCGTGATTTGTTAGTGGCGAGCAGATCAATTGTTTGACGAAGCCGAAGGCTGAGGAAAATAATTGCTTTGCGAGACACTGCCGACAAATCACGATATTTTGCGATAGCTGAGTTCAATAATTGTTTTATCATTCGATCACCGAGTTTTTTTTACCTTTTCTTGGTGTTATTGCTGTTTTTTGTTGTTGGATCAGACAATTAAGATCGCTCTCAGATAATTCTGGAAATCGGGCTGCCATTGTAGAGGACGAAACATTAAAGTGCCCCTGTGATCAAATTTTTGATTTTCATTTTTTACATTTTCGTGTACAATTAGACTTTCTTACTCATCTTGCCAAATTTCAATTCATTACGAACATCAGAAGTCATTTTATTTTAACATTTATTTCCGAGAATTTACGGCCGCCATTAAGGTGACTCGACCCAGTTTTTTTGGAGGGGTATCATCCTACTTTGAAGCTCTCTGGTATCCCCACCTTTACTTTTATCGTAAGTCTAACACATAGAATGGATAACATATAGATCAATCTACAATATAATATAAAATATTTGGCGATCGGAGTAAATGTCACGTGGTTATAATGCCACGTCCCTTTGAGGTCTGAGTCGAAAATCTGCTGTTACCGGCATTTTTTCGTGGAAATCTCTCGGCTACACATAGTGTGGATTAGTGCCTTGCGCTGAGCAGAGTTTTACCAACATCGCAAAGACCCAATTCGAGAAATTCAGTGGTTTCCAAATTTAGGTCATAATTTAAGCGAAAATGATAAGCAAACTTTACACGATTATATCTAATAAACTATGAGACTTATCTCTTTATTTTGGGGATCGTTATAACAGATGAGTCCTTGCAAGTCAGCAAAAAGCTTTAGGGCCTTGTAAATGCGCGCGATTTCGAGCAAAGGAAACATATAGAAATTATAGTTTTAGCTATTTGTTGACGTTTGTCAGCGTTTAAGGTGGCTCGACTGGGTTTTTTGGCGACATAACACCCCAACTTTGAACGGCTAATACTTCACTGTCCGAGCTCGGTCAGGCAAGCTGCTTCACACACAAACTAGAGATAAAATGAACTTTCCAAAAAAGTAAATTTCATTGACATCAGTGTTACCATAACAACGATCTGATGACGTCATGGTTTTTGCATATTAGTAATTTTCTCAACATCTAGACCCAACCTTTTAAAACGACTGTATGCCTCTTATAGTCTAGATGTATGTCTTCAAGACTGCAAAGATTGAAAAAATTCTATGAAAGCGTTTTCGAATAAAATTGGGTTGAATATTTTCCATCAAACAGCTGGCTGACTTCCGAATGCTCACCGAGATATGGTAATTAGTATGAAAAAATAGAAGGGATTCCCGTCACGTAACGTTTGCAGCCAGAAGTGTACATCATGCCGAGAATTGATTAAAAATCATGAGTTAAACCTCTATGTATCACGCGATCGCCTGTCTCAGGCCGTACCAAAATTACCATATCTCGGTGAGCATTCGGAAGTCAGCCAAGCGTGGTCATTGCACGCGTGCTGAACAAGAATGCTGTATAATGACAAACTAGAAACAATAGACAACTCCCAGAGCACAAACTCAGCCAAAACGCTAAAAATCTTCAATGTTTACTCAAGTTTGGGCTTATAGAAGATAATGTCACAGTTTTTCAATGACCATGAAATTCAGAATCCGGGCAGTTAGTTAATCAATTGTGGCCCTGAAAAATTTGAAGGAAAAAGAAACTACGAATTTTTAAGAAAATGCTTTTTTCGTGAGACGGACTCTTAAACGCTGACAAACGTCAACAAATAGCTAAAACTATAATTTCTATATGTTTCCTTTGCTCGAAATCGCGCGCATTTACAAGGCCCTAAAGCTTTATGCTGACTTGCAAGGACTCATCTGTTATAACGATCCCCAAAATAAAGGGATAAGTCTCATAGTTTATTAGATATAATCGTGTAAAGTTTGCTTATCATTTTCGCTTAAATTATGACCTAAATTTGGAAACCACTAAATTTCTCGAATTGGGTCTTTGCGATGTTGGTGAAACTCTGCTCAGCGCAAGGCACTAATGCACACCATGTGTAGCCGAGAGATTTCCACGAAAAAATGCCGGAAACAGCAGATTTTCGACTCAGACCTCAAAGGGGCGTGGCATTATAACCACGTGACATTTACTCCGATCGCCAAATATTTTATATTATATTGTAGATTGATCTATATGTTATCCATTCTATGTGTTAGACTTACGATAAAAGTAAAGGTGGGGATACCAGAGAGCTTCAAAGTAGGATGGTACCCCCCCAAAAAAACTGGGTCGAGTCACCTTAATCAACCTTGTTCCAAGGCTTGGTTGCGAATAGGAGAAAGTGACGTCAAAGACTCAAACATACCTCACGGGTTGAAATTATAATAACAATCAGCATAGAAAATTGCACAAAGAACATGTCCAAAGTTTTTGTTGCTTTTCGCGTGATTTTCAATACTTATTGTTTTTATAATTTCAACCCGTGAGGTATGTTTGAGTCTTTGACGTCACTTTCTCCCATTCGCAACCAAGCCTTGGAACAAGGTTGATTAATGGCGGCCGTAAATTCTCGGAAATAAATGTTAAAATAAAATGACTTCTGATGTTCGTAATGAATTGAAATTTGGCAAGATGAGTAAGAAAGTCTAATTGCACACGAAAATGTAAAAAAATTAAAATAAAAAATTTGATCACAGGGGCACTTTAAGCAGAACAATTATTCGCAGCAAAACAACTTTGAGCCGTTGTGCGCATGAGCAGAGTTATTCGTAGGCAGTTATTCGCAGCTCACGTGGTCGGGGCTCTCGGCCAATGAAAAAAAAAAGCAAAAATGCATCGAATGATAATAGAAATTATTTGAAATATTAAAGTACTTGATATTGCAGCTGGTATTGATGAATGCATTTTAACATGTTTCAAAATTGTTGAAGAAAATGTCAAGAACGGCAAATACAACAACAAATACATATCACTGACAGTTGATCCAAAAACTGTTCGAGAAAATCAATGAACCAGGAGAAACAACTTTTAGTTCGAATTAACAGAGTTAAGAAAAGCATTTTGTAATAAATCACAGAGTTGTTAAAATCTCCGGCCAAAGCGAGTGACCGCCATTGGGAAATTTTCGTGGTAAACTAGTCAAACTGGTTTTCCCAGCTTGCTTGCTCATGCGCATGATTTATTTGAACCACAGGTCTACCATCCTCCGTTTATGTGGTGGTCTGTCAGTTATAAATTTAGCCTTTCTAAATGCGTTTTTTAGGAGCGCCCGTACGTGTCCCGTTCTAATGCTGAAAAAAAAAAACCGACAGCTAGTATCTTTTTGCGTTGTCATGGTTCCGTTCCCTTAGTTACCACATAGTTTCGAATTCCGAGTTCTGAATAATGCTCGTAGCTTCGTAATTTTTGAGTGGATCTCTTCTTAAAGCTGACGTCTTCGATTTCCAACACATGCGGAGAAAACGACACCAACGGTAATTTGGAATAAAACAGTAGAAAATTAAAGGATTTGGCAGGGAGTTGAAAAACTTTAAAATCTCAGCCGTTATTACAATTCCTAGCACGGCATCCGAAGAGAGTTGCTCTGCGTAGGATCGAACCATGAATATGACAGAAGTAGGGCCCCAGGAAATTGCAACCACAATGCTTAGAACCACTAACATACGAACGATGTTTTCGTCTGCTTTGTATTGCATGGAATGACTTTGACACTGGATGTTCTGTTCTCGTTCGATTTGTTTGTGATGGATGTGCATCTTCACGGACAATGTTACTATAAAAACTATAGGAACACAGAAACCCATGATAAAATATACAGTTGATGAGGACTGGCCGCTCCAATCCCTTTGCAAATCGCACAGTTTGGGAACGCTACAGTTCTGGAGTTCCTCTGTCATTTGGGGTGCCACTTCAGTGAGTTCCGTGTACCTAACACTACAAGCGCTTGCGATGAGAAGACAGGAGCTTGCTACACCGTACACCCATACAAAGGTGACTGCACAGGCTACCCACACTCGCGACAACGACATCATGCCTCGCAAAGGCGAAGTTGAATTGCGATAAACGTAACCAGAGATGAGGGCAAGACTTGAGAAAAACGTTGCCCCACACATGGCGTTACATACATAGAGTATCTTGCAGGCAGGCCCGGATTGTTCAGTGCTGTCGGTGGATGTCAACATTATCCAAGGCGCTATGGTCAACACCCTGAATATTATATGAACTAACGACAGATGGAAGACAAAAAAGTTGGCAAAGTTTTTAGTGACGATCCGTTGACCAATCATGTCTATGCATATTACGCCATTGATGAGAACTCCAATGGTAATCAGACAGGGCACTGATATTTCCCAGAATCTGTCGATAGCGTTCGCGGTCTGACATGACATGCGGAGAATGTGTAGATCGGTCGTGTTACTCATGGCCTGAGAAGCACCTTTTTACCTTCCGGGTTTAGTTGAACAGACCAGTTTACTTCTACAAACCAGCGTGCAGATGATTCTTAGTTATTGTGATGTTCGCTGTTGTTGGACCACGACTTGTTTGCACTGTTAAGAAACGCAGAGCAAATTACGTAAAGATAACCCAGTATTAGAAAGAGGAGGGAAGAGGGGAGGGGGAGGGGGAGGGGGAGGGGGAGGGGGAGGGGGAGGGGGAGGGGGAGGGGGAGGGGGAGGGGGAGGGGGAGGGGGTGTTGTACTGCCGCGCCGACTCCCCGTGACTTTTTATGGACTACACAAACTTTCAGCTTTTACCCCACGAGGTAACAAAATCGAAGAAGTTCAACCTCGTTCCATGGCCCAGGTTTCTCTTCCATCCGTATTTTTTGTGTATAATGGCTAGTCATAGAAACCAAAACAAATAGCTTTCCTATCAGTGGTGAGGACAAAAACGAGCCAACAAAGAGATGTCGAAAACATTCAACTTCCGGTTGGTGTTAGGAATTTCTGCTTTTTTGAATAACTTCTCATTTTGTACTTGACTCATCGAATATCAGGAAAACTTTATCCACGAAAAGTGTGGCAGGGCAATTTTGAGCGATTTTCGCAAACACTAACCTTCGCGAACTTATAACTGTGATGTGTATCAATGAATTATAAGGAATGAAAGCGCGCGTGACTGCACACAGCCGTTGTTTGTGTCGTCACGCAACGCTCCTACTCACTAGCTAACAAAAGTAAGGAGGAGCGTTGCGTGACGACACAAATAACAGCTGCGTAGAAGACTACTACTCGATCAACACCGTGAACACCACAAATAACAATAAATTTATATATGCTAACAAGCAATTGGTATATGGGCGACATATGTGCAGATAAAAACAACTTTTGAAAATTTAAAACCCAGCTGTTCTGAATATAACCTTGATTTACTGTTTTGACGACAAAATGACATCTGGCTATCGGGATCTTGGGAACATTATCATTTTGTTTTTGGGATTATAAAAAAATGATATTCCAAACTTGTGTATTTTTCACTTTAGTTGACTTTTAATTTATGTACGTATCGAGAAGTTCTTCTCATAACTGACTTTCTTTGGATTTTTTGGTTGATCGGCCGAAACGATAGGCTGCACTACATAGCAACGCAAACTGCTGACAATTATCCCTGAATTATGAAAGTAAAAGTTGTCGTTGGGCTGTCAGTGTTTGTGCAGAAACAGGCTCACGACTCGGCTGAAGTTGCTAAAACACAGATAAGCCTGTTTTATAACAAAAACAAAACGCAAACAGCGGTTATAAACATTTGTCTAAAATGCATTTCTTTCAGTTACTTGACGTTTCGTATGTACCACATACATCATCAGAAGTGATCGTTATTAAAAGCGAACTAAATTTAAATGTATAAAGCAAAGAACTGGAAACTAGTAGAATAAAATTACAACTGTGTCACCGAGTATTGATTGACAACAACAACAACAACAGTAATGATTGAATTAATAAAGGTAAAGTTTTTCACTGCCGATGTTTTCGCTTTAAATCTCGAATTAGAAGGGTCTCCTTTATTTTACAATGTATGTCCGAACGGCCTCTTGCCAGGATTTCAAAATGATTCAATTTCATATTGTGGTTGGTCGAGGAGATGTGATTTGCAATTGCTGATTTTCACTAGCGACATAAGCATATGCATTAAGCGGAAGCAAAACAGTGCTTATGTCCACCGCATATTTGGATCAATCTTGTTCGTTGACGCAATTCTTACATGCTTCCGTTTATGCTTATGCTGTTGTCGCCAGTGAAACCCAAGCTTCGCGCATTAAGACAACATGGGAGTCAGTTACATTTTCGCTTACCGAATTATCGCCAATAAGACAAACCAACATACTGTTCACCGAAGGAGTTAGACGTCACCGAACTGAAAGCATCAACATAATTCCCGTATGTACATGTAGCACTCTTAAAAAGACAAAAAACTGAAAGCGGAAATGAATCGATATTCTCTTGTCACACACTTTTTGTCACTCGATTTCAACCTCGTCCCCAGGGTCTTCTCCGCTTTTAATGGCGGGGCGGGCGAAGATATACTTCAGGGAAAATTTCCGTTCCTTTCGCTTCCCAACCCGGAATTTTTGGTTGGATGGAAAGCGCCCAAATCTCCCGTCGCTAAAGCAACGACTCGAGTGACGGCTGTCGTGTTCGTTACCCTTCCCGTCGCCGAGAAATTTTGGTATCATCACCTTGACAACTGTTGATCACGTTTATGCAAGCCTGGGTTCGTTGGAAGTGCCAAGGTCAAATTATCCGGGGGGGGGGGGGGGGGGTACTCCCTATAATGGGCTATACGGGGATGCTCCGCCCGAAAGGGGTACCTTTTTGATGCTGGAGGTATATGAAAGGGTTGGGATTTCACGAGATGAAGTATGTGAAAGGGTAGGGATTTCACGAAGAATAGGAAATGGTAGCGAAAACACGAGTTGTAGCATAAAAAAGGAAGGGAAAACTGCAATTTAAGTATTATAAAAAGGGCCTTTCAAAATATATCAAACAGACGCACGCAAAGGCTATATGAAAGGGGTACCATTTTCAACGAAAGGTATATGAAAGGGGTGCCATTTTCAATGAAAGGTATATGAAAGGGGTACCTTTTCTGTCAAAAACAGTATATGAAAGGGTAAGGGTTTGGGTTTGGTACAAACTTTGTTGAGTACCCCCCCCCCCCCCCCCCCCCCCCCGGGGCAAATTATATAACTATATTTTTCGTATTACTGGAGCGCTGGAAATAGTTTGTGGATTGAAATCTTCGATCTACATCGAGAAAGTTTTGGAACGATTGGAATCGATTAACATCGATTTTTGACTTCCATTCCTCTGCTAACCCTGATCCTTTGTGATCACTATTGGTTACTGTTGGCTGGTATTAATATAGGAGAAGTATAAGGCTGGCTGAAATGCGGCGTACAGGATCAGGAGGCTGAAGGACAGTCGAGAAACTAGTTCCTATATTGTTATATTTCTTTTTATTGCTATGATATCGGTCCTCTCGGTGATAATAGTCTTTACTTCACTGAATGAGTTACCCTATTAAAATAAAGGCATCTATCGATCACATGGACAACATTTGATGTGGTATGTATGGCTGTTTATTGTCAGTTTTCGTCTGCTACTAAACCGGCGATAAAATAAAGCCTTATTTTTTGCAGTTAAGTGATGTGCTCATGAGCCTGGCATCTCTGTGGCTTCAGATAAAGTTATATTGCCATCACTTGGCTCCTGTTACAGCTAACGATCAAGGGTATTAGAGTTGATTCAATTTTTGCATCTCTAATCAGCCAGTTGCAAGATATTAAAAAAAAATTGCTTACACTTTTTTAACTTTTGAACTTCCCCCGACACCACCTCCCTTCACATTTCTAATGGGCGGTGACTCATGACAATTTTGTTAATGTTTTATTTTGTGGTGACGTCATGTTGTCATTGTCAACCTCGCAATCTCCGGCAGGTCTGTTTCGGGGGTGAGGGGTGAGGGGTGGGGGGTGAGGGGTGGGGGGTGAGGGGTGGGGGGTGAGGGGTGGGGGGTGAGGGGTGGGGCTTGAGAGGTGGGGGTGAGGGCCTGAGGGGTTAGGAGTGGGGGGTGAGGGGTGGGGTTGAGGGGTGAGGGTGAGGGGTGGGGGGTGGGGGAGTGATAAATTTGGAGGCTGATAAATTTGCTACATGGTGCTGCTGTCCACGGTTGCAACCCTGCTTCATCGCTTCTTGTCGTGTGGTGTCTCACAAAGTCCAATTTTCACGTAGTAGATGTATTATTAGATGTCTTGTAGATCCTACGTTAGCAGCGTTATCATTGGCGGTCCCTTGCTGTCTTAAAATTTACTTCCAAGAATATATATTATTGTAATAACTACAGTATCAGCCAGCAAAAACATCTTGAAAAATACACACACACAAATGAAAAACTCGAAAGAAGTGGAAAAAGAACCGATAGTACATACCGGTATGCGCGTGTTCAAGTTACAGTGTCTGGCACGTGCGCTCGTGCAAGGTTATACCGGTTATAAATGCATGGATGGAATAATGTACATTCCTCGAAATGTCTTCGTACGAAGTAAGTGTTTATTGAGTTTATCTCAGTTTTTTATTGTATTTTGAACAATAATTTATTGAATATTCGGCGATGAGTTACATTCCAGAGCCGATGTAACCCTGTGATGGGACTAAACGATATAAATGATAGAGAAAGTCCTCTATCTAAAAATATGCGGGCCAACCGTACCGAACTGGCTGGAACTGCTAGCGGCTAAATTAAATATATCTGCAATAGTTGTTTGATTTATTTCCTTGTTATCATTTGGATTGGAATGTGGGTTGCTTCGCGGCATAGAAGAAAACTGATTTATCGACTTATGTTATTTGTTACATTGAAATTCATTGCATGTTAAATGTTTCGGTTTTAATTTTGCATTTTCCATTTCAAGAGCACATTACTGAAACGAATAATAACATCAAATTGTCATGCATGATTTCATTAGTGCGTTATTAGCGACAGAACCTTTGGCTGACCTTTATTGTAATGCTGGATGATCGTGTCTAAAAGTACACACGAGTGACCACGAGTGACCACGAGTAAGATTTCATCAAAATATTTTCCTGACATCATAATGAAGTCATTTTATCAAATAAACGCTATTTAACCGTAAATAAACCACTCCCGGAAGCTAAAACATATAAATAATTAAATAACTTACCATTATATGAATATGAATATATGAAAATCATATATTATGTGAACTGCGGATAAACATTAGTGAAATTTTATGACCGTCGCAGTGTAAAAAGCAACCTGAAAAATTCAGGCTTGAACGGGATTCGAACCCACGACTTTGCGATACCGGTGCAATGCTTTAATCCCAGTTCCTGCCAATTTTTGTTTACTTTCCCTCTTTGCGCTTTTTTTGGCTGCAAAATAGTAGGTGATATTGTTTTATATGTTGGGGTGTCGGGGGGGGGGGGGGGGTTATGGGTGGTGTAATCTTCAATCAAACAAATCAATCAATCATCTTTATTTAGTCACGGAATCTCATTCATAAAAATGCTCTTCCAGAGAGCCGTGCAAAAATCAATGCAATAAAAAATACAATATTAAATAAATATGGTCATTAAAATTATACTAAATTACAAATATGATATAAACGATTTCAGGCTTGTCTGTCCTTTAATAGTATTTGATAGACTATTCCAGAGAACCGCCCCTCTATAGTGGAAGCTATTTTTTCCAGCCTCAGTATACGGTCTTGGTACAAATAAATTATGTGTTGAGTTTCTTAGATTGTAAGAATACATAGAGTTTGTACTATTAAAAATTTGAGCCAAATGATCAGGTACATTTCGATTTTTCAATTTATACATTATTATGGCTAATTGTCTTGTCCTTCGTGTCTCAAGATTATCCCACCCAAGTTCATCCAGTATCTCAACTGATCGTCTATCGTAGTTAGAGGAGGTTATCACCCTGGCAGCTCTGTTTTGGAGGGTCTGGAGTCTGTTACACATCCCTTTCCAACAACTCCCCCACACTATACTACAATAATCGAAATATGGTAGTACAAGGGAGTAGTACATCATAATTAATGTATGATAAGGTATGAGATGCCTTACACGTCTCAGAACGCCAATCCCTCCAGAGGTTTTCTTAGCAATTTTGTCTACATGATCTCTCCAAGTTAAAGATTGATCTATTTCAACACCAAGATATTTATACGTCTTATCCCTTACAAGGGGTTTGTGATCGACATGAATATTACATTGTGCTGAAGGTGTTTTATCCTATATTGACTAGCTACAATCATATATTTTGTCTTTACCACATTTAGGCTAAGTTTATTCGCTATCAGCCATGTATGTATTTCATGTAGATCATGATTCATTTGTTGTTCCAGAATGTACTCATCAGAATGTGCAACAGTTAAACTAGTATCATCTGCATACATCCGCACTTTAGAGAAGAGGTTACAAGATGGAAGATCATTTATGTAAACAATAAATAGTAGTGGCCCAAGAATAGAACCCTGTGGTATTCCGCATTTAATTGTGTAGCTATCTGACAGCACACCATCGACAAAAGTTTTTTGTGTTCTATTTGTCAGAGCAAACCAATTTAGGCTTACTTGGCATACACCATATTGTTTCAGTTTGTCCAACAAAATTTCGTGATCCATGGTGTCGAAAGCCTTTTTAAGGTCTAAGAATATGACACCATTTAATAGGCCTTTATCCATATTTAGAAACCAATCATTAGTGACATCTAATAAAGCGGTCAAAGTGGAATGTAGGGGTCTGAAACCCGATTGAGAGTCAGAAAGTAAACCATGTTCTGTCAGATAACTGCAAAGTTGGTTAAAAATAATTCTTTCTATCAGCTTAGTGACAGCTGGCAATACAGAAATTGGTCTGTTGTTATCAGGAATGCATTTCTTGTCATCTTTGTATATCGGTGTCACTTTTGCTAATTTCCAATCCCTTGGGAAAATTCCAGTTCTAATAGAAAGGTTGAATAGATTGGTAAAGGAATGGAGCTATTATTGTATCGGCCTCCTTTAACAGCCTTGCAGGAACGCCATCTAGACCACAAGTTTTATTTTTAGGCAGAGCTCTTAACAAGTTAAGAACCTCACTAATGGACGTTTCCTCAATACTGAAGGAGTGCTGAATTGGGGAGATATAATCTGATGGCTGCCTTGAGGAGGGTGGCAGCTGAGAAGATAGTTTCGGTCCAATTTCAGTAAAATGGGAATTTAAGGCATTCCCAATTTCGTCTGGGGTAGTATAAATTGTGTTGTTATATGTTATGTTTTTAATAGATGTTGTACTCAGGTTATTACCCAGTAAATTGTTAATCCCTTTCCATGTTTGATTTACGTTCTTTGAATTTTCTCTAAAGTAATTTTATCCCGGTTTCCTGTTCCCGAACCTCTTTTGCTCTTTTTTTGACTTGAATTTGCCTCCCTGTGCCTTTGCCGTCACATTTATTATCTTGCTCATCCCGTTTTGCATCTCTGCGCATTCCGCTTTCTCTTTTTTCACCTCCCGGCCCGCCCCTATCCTTCCGGATTCGGGTCCATAATCTGACGAAATATGTTTAGTCATTGAAATTGCCTAATTAACAATTAATTGACCAGGATGACCGAGAGAGTGGTTATCTCAGGAATTAAGGCAAACCGAAAATATCAATCTTCCCTTTTGGTACAAATAAGAACGGATGGGGGGGAGTTGGTTGATTTCAAAAATATATATATATCAAAATATCTTGCAAACAGACTTGGAGTGAAAAAATTCTTGCATGGAGTTTATGGTCTTATTTTTTGACCAAGAAATTAGGAAAAAATTCGATCACATTAGACGGCTTGGAAATTTTTTTGGGCCAGACACACCCCCCCTCCCCTCCCCTCCTCAAAAGTCAAATAGTCGAGACCCCTAGTGGGTTTTCTTTCTCTGGGACTTTTAATTTAATACTTCTCCGGGGGGCGTTAATTTTTTATTTGGTAGGAGGGTGGTGCGCTTTGATGGGGAGGGGGGCGTCAAAAGTATGTGGCTTCAAAGATGGGGATTAGACGAAATCAAAGGCTCCTATGAGCCAACCCGTGGATAAGAAATGATAACGCGTAACGCGATAAGCTTATAATATCCTTTTATATTGACACGGTTCGATATTATATAAAATTAAACGTAATGACTTCTGAAGAACGCAATAAAAACGTTCACGGCGAGATTTGAACTCGAGCCGTCTGACTGCTGTCTGATAGCCATAACAGGAACCACGTCACTAGGCCAAGAAAACCTACGATAACTAGAAGGGTAAAATTTTATTATTTTAACGTAGAAATGCGGTAAAACGCGTATTAAAATCCGTTTCAAGTCTGCAGCTCGGTTTTAATTTTGCAATAAAATACTCTAAATGCGAAACATCTTTAAGCCGTTTATTGTTGTTTATATTCGTTATTATGACCATATTTATTTAATATTGTATTTTTTTACTGCATGATTTTTGCACGGCTCTCTGGAAGAGCATTTTTATGAATGAGATTCCGTGACTAAATAAAGATGATTGATTGATTGATAACAAATTAGGGACGGATCATTAGATTTTTGAGGGGGGGGGGGGGGGGGGGGGTTGGGCAATTTTTTGGTGCAGGATATTTTTTTCTACGCTCGAGACTGTGCAGGATTTTTCTTTTTGCCATGATTTGCTTGCATGATATTTTTTTTTGGCGAGTCTATATGTTTTAATGCCTGACACATATACGTGTTAGGAATACTAGAAAGGCCATACTAGAGACAGGAATACTATAGCAAGTCAGATCTGATGTAACAGCAGCTTGATAGCATGAAGCCTGGCCGCGGTGTTGTAACTGCCCCTACAATTTTCTTTACACCAGCCCCCTGTTGATGTCGCTTCCACAGCCCATCGTAGTACACCCAACCATCTTACAATTACAGGGTCGGCGCCGGAAATATAATGTTGGTGGGGCGAATGTCCTGTGCCGAGCGCCGAAGGCGCGAGCTTCTAAGGGGGTCCGGGGGCATGCTCCCCCGGGAAATTTTTGAAATGAAACTCTCTGAAATGCTATTTCCAGCGTTCCTGAGACCGGAGAAACAGTTTCCAAGGCCAGCTTTGAGTTCAGTTTAATTCTCATGAAAAGTACATGTACACGAAACACTTTCTGAAACTTGGGTGTAACTCCATTTTGGTTGTTTGTTCAAAGTAAATTCGACTGTCACTCGAATATTCTCTGTCAATTCTTTTCAGTATGGGAAGGCTTTGGAAACGCCGGAATTTTCCAAAGCGATTTCCTCTGTCATTTGAGGCAGAAAGAAACTGATTTCCAATATCAGCCATGTTCAATTTGTCAGTTAATGCAATGTCTGGATAATGCAATGATTTAATCTTTCTTGTGACATAGTTTGTTCGTAGATATGTCTTGAGCCTTCTTACGGCAGAGACCGAGCGCTAACTCACAGCATTGATGGATTTGTCGGTAGCCGGAGTCCGATAGCTGACGTCCGAGTAACTCAAGGGGTATTGAAATGCTTGGTTCACAATATCCAATCTCCAGTCTAAAGTCAGTCACAATATCTCCGATGATAAAATTGAAGGCTTTTGATTAATTAACGGAATATTTATTTTGCAAACTCTAATGCATTCAAGCACCCCGCCATCAGATCTGGTCAAATGATGTTGCTACACTATTAATCTCCGCCCACCGCCATTTTGAGCTGTCGAAAGTTGGTGGGGCAAATGCCCCACATGCCCCACCGGTAGCGCCGCCCCTGCAATTACAAGCTTGTTGTACAACACATAAACAAAGTATTTCTCATCCATTGAGATATACATGTACCTACAATGCCACTGTACAACTATAAAAGAGCCATTCCTTGTGTCAGAAAATATCTTACATGCTTATGAAATCAGCTAAGAAGCCTACAAAGAAACACAACTTACGTCGGGTCAAAAATAAACCATTGTTATTGGCTAAACTAAACAAGCCAATGAAAAGATAGAACATTTGATCCTCCCCAAGTACATATAAGTCGCTAACATTCTACAACGTCAGTGTGATTTATTTGTGTTCTGACTATCTGCTCCTGGATATAAAATATTGTTCTAAAAATATAAAGCTTTGCAGGAAATTTTTTTCTGGGGTTTTTGTTTTGCACGATATTTTTTTTGCAGTTCAAGGCCGTGCTCGAATTTTTTTTTGGTATTTGCCCAACCCCCTCCCCCCCTCAAAAATCTAATGGTCCGTCCCTTAGTTATTGTTATCGCTGTTCCTGTTGCGCAACGCATTCGATAAGATTGCCAAATGTAGCTTTTTAACACGTAACGCAATGTACGGTATTTTAAAATTATAAACACGGCTCGATATCTTTTAAAATAGTAATCCGCGATATGATGTGTGATGTTTAAGATCAACATATTCTGTTCAGTAGAAATACGCAAAGATATATTTTCATTTTTATAGGAACAGATCAGATCCACTGACGACATATGACAGTTGACCTTTAGCGCATAACTGTGTCCAGTTCTCTCCTATTTCAATTAAACAATGCGTATTTGTACTGTCACGCTAAGAAAAAAAATTGGCCGAAACTGGGATTAAAGGGTACGGGTGGTGGTACCCCTAAAAAGCATAAAATCGCTTTTCAACCTATGAAATTAATGAACAAACACATAAAAATGGACAACAAAATCTTCTGTTGAAAAACATTTATTCAAATATTCGTTAGTTTATGTTTAAAAGCAAAAATAAATAACCTGATTTGGCAATAGCAGTTATTGTAAAATTTGACATCTACAAAGGTCCATCTCTCAGTCACAGACTTCCATCTTGTGTACCCATATGCCTAGTCACTGCCTCAGCTCAATAATCAATTATCAGATGGCTTCCATGAAAGACAGCAGCTTCCTCTTGCACTTGCATGGGCAATTCGCAAAAGTCAAGGCATGGGTAGATAACCTGAGAAAAGAAGATAAGAGCAAAACCCCATACAATAATTATGCAAGTATGTGCTATTGTTTTGCTTTTGGAGTTCGATTGTTTTGGCTTTTGTTTCAGTTTTAAGAACGGTATGCATAACTAATGTATGGGGTTATACGGAAATCTTTCCTTTTAAACTTGTTAACCGCTCATAGGTCATTGGCTCAATAACATATGATGATAATGTTTTATTCTTGCTAAGAGCTACATATGAGACTCCTGGAGTTTTATATTGGTCGAGTCCCACAAATCTGAGCGCAGAGAGAAGTTGAATCTCCTAAGAAAAGCAGCTGAATTGACAATCACAACTCGCTATCGTAGCCGGGGCGAATCGCAGCGTGTTTCCTAGAAAACACACCACTGCACGAAAACGTTCGAAGCGAGTACAATGGAAAACAGGGACTAATTATATCAAGAAATATAGTTAATTCACGCAGGTACTTACTTAAAGCAGCAATTTTCTACCTCAGAATCAACTGTTTTAATCAGAAACCTTAAATGCGTGAGAAAAAACTTCACTTACCTTGGGGAAAACTGCGAAAAACAGCAAAGGCAGAAGAAAACACGAAGGACAGCACGAATTATAACAAAAACAGAAAAACATGATCGTCGTCGAAAGTAGTTGTTTCACTGCACTTGTAAATACCAGTTCCCGGCGGCCGACATGAGATCGAGGCCATTTGTGCCAGCCAGCCAGCCAGTCCAAGATGGCGTCCAAACCCTGAAATCATATGGTAAACAAACGTTCACCAAATGTAGCATCTAGAAATGAACTTGGAAGATTATCTTTAAAATTACAAATTTCAATGAATATTCTTAAATTTTGGATTCATCTTGAAAATCAACCTCCTGATAGTATCGCTAAACTTTGCTTAAACATGTCTGACAAAATGGCTCAAGAAAACAAAACTGGTTTGATCAACAGGATTAATCTGTTATGTACACAATTGAATATTGACAAGAAATCAATAGATTTGATCAACCCATCTACTTTCTTATTAAAGGCAAAAAGCAATTTGTTAGTAAAACTCAAAAATCATCAACTCAATCAAATAAATTTAAATAAAAAACTTAAATTTTACTCCACTTTCAAAAATGAAACAAAACACTCCGATTTCATCAATCATATTAAGAATCCTGAACATAGAAGAATAACGTCTAAATTCAGGATAGGAAATCACAACTTAAGAATTGAAAATGGAAGATTTACAATCCCTAAAACTCCTGAAAACCTCAGAATTTGTAATCACTGTGATCAAAATTCAGTTGAAGACGAAATGCATTTTTTATTTGATTGTAAATTATATAATGACCTTAGAAACACTCTTTTTATAAAGACTATTGAACGAAACAAATTATTTACAAATTTTAGTAAACACGAAAAACTGTTTTTTCTTTTCAACAACACTGACCAATTTATTAGCAGGATAACTGCTACTTTTATATTTCAAGCAACTGAAAGAAGAAACAATCATAACTAGAAATTATCATCATCATGTTATTATTTGCTTTTCTTCTTCATTAATTATTAGCTTTATAATTGTTTATTACAATTATTTAACTTTAGGTAACACCATGTATAGAAATGGTAATACTAAATAAAGTTGTTGTTGTTGTTGTTGCATCGCGATCGATACCAGCGGGAAAAGGGACTGAAATAGTATGCGTCCTCCTTCGTCGAACGTAATTTTAGAGGTTTTCCTGAAAGAAAATATGTGAGAATTTTGTCGGGACATCGGAAATTGTCCGTAATACGGAGGTGTCCGTACAACTAATGAAAAACGAATCCTCACCCCCCACACCTCACCCCTCACCCATCGCCCCCACCCCTCACCCCACTCCCACCCCTCACCCCCTACCCCTCACCCCTCACCCCCGAAACAGGCCTGCCGCGCAATCTCTGTCGATCGGTTGTGTGAAATCTTTTGTCTTTGAAGAAAGAATCGTTTATAGAGAAAAAACAGTTGAAGCTGGGTCACGTAATTCATCTACTTGCCAACAGGGTAATTTGCGAGGAGAAATTCGCAAAAACACGAACGACAAGAAAGGTTTTGCAAAGTACGGTAAGACTGTTGTTCGATAGCCGCATGTACGTGCAAACCAAAAAACTTGAACTCGCTTACGAAGCTTATTTTTCAATTAATTTTGTACCGGTTTCTTTCTCTTCTCTAGGTTGGACTTGCAGTCAGTCTTTTGTGTTATATTACATAAAACGAGGCTACGTTATAGGTATGTACTGGGCAGGCTCAATTGGTTAGTTAGATTTCTATCAACATTGCAAACGACGTCGACTATTTAAGCTAAGCTCAATACCTACAGACTTCTTCCTCCCGGCTTGCTATGACAAAAGGTCGGGCTTCGTCAATTTCTTTTTGACCAGATCGTCCTTTTTAAATTGGAATTACGTAGAGTGCTTGTCATGGTTCATAACCTTGATAATATTTTGTGTAAATCGTCGCTGCAGTTCATCGTCGGTTTATCAATGGCGATGGTCGCGACTTCGATTTCGTAGCCCGCGGTAGGAAAAACCCAGGAAACCTTATACAGAATCGAGAGTCTCATTGACTATAAACAGGATAAATAAGCTCGTTGAGACTTCTCATATACTACCGAAAACGTCCTTGACTGCACTGAATAGAATGTATTCAATATTAAATCTTGTTCTGTTAGTTTCAGAAATTCGATCTGATTTCCATTTACGGCTTCCGGAGTCACGTCATACGATCTTCGAAAAAGAAAAACTTCGAGTTTTAGCCCCGGTCAAAGAACTTGGCCTTGTTGCATGTATCTGCTAAATGATCAAAAACGTCATGCAAAATATCGGTTGGAAATGTTTGTATTATTTAAGACATTGATGGTTTCATCCAACATGTTGATGGAAAATGTTTGATCGTTAAGGCGCTTGAATTATCTCATTCAGTTCTGAAAAAGCTTTTACAGTTAGTATAAAAGGCGGAGTATTTAAAATGTGCATCTATAGAGAAATAAACTTCAACAAAGATGTTGAATCTGTTGAAAAATTCATCATCTTTCTTTATTGAAGTCATCATTTCTGATCCTGTTTGTTTTTGTAGGTAAGGATTAAAACTAGAAGAACCGCATTTTTCCGATTTTTAACACGTTGAGCAGGCTAGCAACGTTGGATCTTTAATATAAAGCCAAAGGAGAATCGAAGAAGAAGAATCATTTTTAAAATTAGCGATATTCTTGAGTCAATGTTGTTTCGTGATCTACCGAACTGCGCATACAAAGCAGATGTCACAAAACGTGAAACGTACATGTGATGACACGAGGTACTTTTAATGAAACATGTTTAAACAAAATTGAACTAAATTCCTGTGTATGCAAAAGTATTCCCTGACAATTTTAAATCATTGTCTTTTTCTCTGCGAACAAGAGTATTATTCCATAATTGATTTTGTGCGATTTTCCAAATTTGAATGCACGTGCACAGAGTTCTTACAGCGGTAAGTTATTTTAAGTTTTTTGTAGCGTTATTTTGGTCTGTCGGCTTACTTGAATAAGTATGTAAATTTTTTTCAAGCTTCATAGCAAGATGTTCTGTTTACCAACCGCTTCGAAGAGTTTAAATACAAACTGCAGGGTAAGCCAGCACGTTTCATTCATTCATACATTCATTCATCATTCGGCCGCGAAGAACAGACGATCGCAATATTAAACAACAGCAAATTATTTATTTCAGTATTTCCTTATAAGTATTCCCGTTTCTAAATACATGGTATTACCGAGAAAATTACAGTTTAGTAAACAGTAATGGCTCCGTCAATTCCAAGCCCGCTCATCCCCCCCCCCCCCCCCGGGCATTTGTCGGGCATTTTTATATAAGTTTTCCTTCCCAAGGGTGGAGCATTTGCTAAAATAGGTCATCCCGGGGGTGGGGCATTGTCAAAACAACGTTATCTTATGGATATTAAAATTCGTACATGCTTCGTTGTTAATTTAAAAATTTTCTAATTATAAAAACTGAGTTGATAAATGTCGTTTCAGTCCTGTACTTTTCAAGTGAAAATATTAAAGTTTCACACAATTTTCAAAACAGGCCACCTATTGCCTTACCTTTCAAGTGCCACAGAAGATCATATCTATATCACGGCAAATTTTCAAGTTTTGTTGACGTCTTATTTGCCAACATTCGTGGCCTTGGTGTCTTTCCATCATGATATGTCGCAACAGAAGAATCTGGCTATATAAAAATTCAATAGCAACTTCACTTGAAACGGCGACCTTACCGTGTAAATGGATTGAACGTAAGCACGAATGAGGGAACGGATATAAGTAATACTGAGGTAGAACGAAAGAATTCCTAGCATGAATAAAGATCCATTTATTTGTGAGCAATTATTGCTTCCATCAATAATCATTGAAATAAAAATTTTGATCTCGTTCCATGGGTCGGGCATTTGCACTCTTTCAGATGCCCCACCGTGGGGATTTGTACATAAAAGCTGACCCCACCGTGGGGCATTTGCAACTTTTTTTTAAAAAAAGACAAATGCCCGACAAATGCCCGGGGGGGGGGGGGGGGGGGGGATGAGCGGGCTTGGAATTGACAGAGCCATAAGGAAACTGCAAGTTATAAAATTTCAATAAAAACATATTAAAGAAATACAGTCATAACGACAAAATTATTAACTATGCTTCGTTCATTTTTCCATGGTTTGAAAGATAAAAACAAAGCCCTTTAATCCCAACTTTGAAAATACACCCGTAGGCGGACATCCTCGGAGAGCAGAAAAAAGTGTTCGGAACTGTAGCGGGAATGATTCTCGCAAGCGGAGAGTTCAAACGTGGCTTTGTCAAGGCGGCCGTATTGAAAACTGCAGAGCTGTCCGCTTACGCCGAGAATGTCCGCTCGGAGAGCTTGCTTCAACTGCACTTTCATTTTATGCATCTTTTCTTTTTGACAAAGTACGGCTGGATTTTTTACTGAGACACTGTTGAGTTTTTTCCAGCCGGTTTGTGTCCCCCCCGAGTTCCTTCACGCATATGTTAGGAGAAACAGACTGTCTTAAGGCTGCCTTGTGCATGCAGAAAGCGAAAATCGAATCCAGTTTAAGTTTTCGTTTTTCGAGGTAAAAATGGTCTCTAAAATCACACGGAAAACAAATCGAATGCGTTTACCTTTTTCCGTCGAAAAGTGGTTCGCACTCAGGTACATGCAGATTATTATTATTATTATTATTATTATTGCTTTGGAATTGCTGTATTTTTTTAAAGCGTTGTACATTTATGGTTTCTTATAACCTGCGATCAGGCGATTTTTTTTTAGGGAAAATGACAACTGGACCGACGAATTTCGTCTCATTTTTCAACAAATATTGTTGCGAATTTCTTTATTTTTTTTCATTTGGAAAAAGAGCTCTCACCAGCTTTATTTAACGGCTTTTGTTCATCGAAAGTAATACCCCCCCCCCCCCCCCCCCCCCTCTCCCCCCGAAAATGGTAGTTTCTTGGTGTTGCGGATGGTGTGATCACCAAATGACGTAAAACAAAAGATTCAAAAGACACTGAACAATACCCACACCACAACACAAAAGCTAACCAACAATGGCTTCCGCAACACCAAGAAACACCCGCAATATTACGAACCCCGAAAGCACAGGCAGCCCAAGCGTAGTGTGTGAGCCACATCAAATTACAGATTCAAAGCCGGTACACAGTAATGAAATAAAGGTAATAATACGATTTGTAACGGATCGAGAAGCGATAGAAAAATCGAAAATATTACACAATAAAGTCTTTTTGCCTTTACTTTATTGCCTCTTGGTAGTGGTCTGTCCTGACCGGTTTAAATGCATTTTTACCACTTTTGTCACTTGCGCCTCTGTTCGCCATAAAATGTTCACTATAAACTAGAAATAGCTGGGAGCCAGTGAAGTGCTGCGATGTTACTCATCAAATAGTGTCAATACTTTATAATGATTGGCAATAGGCTCTATGATGATTACTGTTTTTTGTATATTTTTCCCAAAAATGTAACTGAATTGTTTGAATAATAAGCATGAATTTGTGTTAAATATAAATATAGTCCTAAATAGTACAGAATTCGTCGTTTTCCATTGCTAATTACATGTAGTATTATTTAGTACTAATTCGCTTGTAATGTTTTATGCCCCCGGGCATACGACGAGAGGTTAGCTCCGCATAGTAGTAGTAGCCTCCAATGCAGACATCCTTAGGACTCGTCACGCAATCTTTCCTTTGACATGATAACTTTGCGTAATAAGTAAACAGCTTACCCCGGAGAGGGGGGGGGGGGGGTACTCAACAAAGTTTTGTACGTTTTTGACAGAAAAGGTACCCCTTTCATATACCTTTCGTTGAAAATGGTACCCCTTTCATATAGCCTTTGCGTGCGTCTGTTTGATATATTTTGAAAGGCCCTTTTTATAATACTTAAATTGCAGTTTTCCCTACCTTTTTTATGCTTCAAGTCGTGTTTTCGCTACCATTTCCTATTCTTCGTGAAATCCCTACCCTTTCACATACTTCAACTCGTGAAATCCCGACCCTTTCATATACCTCCAGCCTCAAAAAGGTACCCCTTTCGGGCGGAGCATCCCCGTATAGTCCATTATAGGGAGTCCCCCACCCCGGGCAGCTTACCTCGAGCAAGAACGCAAAACCTCGGCTTTGGTTACTTTTAGGGGTGCCGCACTATATAGCGAAAAACCAGCTGTATTAGCGCGCGCTAAAATAGCGCATTTAATGTCGTCAAATTACGACACGATTTTTTAGACAAAGGTGTTTGGTGCTCAGCACGATGTTCATCGCCTTCTTTAGATCATTTCCGGCTGGGGCGGAACTCTGTTTTGTGAAGGATGCCCATTTGGAAATCACTCCACAGGGTCCAGAGGAGCTCTGTTTGATCGTACAAGACGATATTTTCTTCGAATCGTCGCCGTCTTGAAAGTTTAACTGATTGCGTTACACAAAATATGTACCGCGGGCCAAATTACTAAGGGCGCAATTATCTTCGCTTTGCGAACAAGGCACGAAGTGCCGACAACGAGGCACGAAATGCCGAGAGAAAAGAAATATTTCGTATTCTTTACTGTACACCGATTTCGCAGCTTCCGAGCCCGTAGTAATTTGGCCCGCGGTACACATTTTGTGTAACGCAATCAGTTTAACTTTCAAGACGGCGACAATTCGAAGAAAATAACGTCTTGTACGATCAAATAGAGCTCCTCTGTACCCTGTGATCACTCGCTATATTCTAAACGTCTTTATCGTTTTTCTTTAAATAAACACGTTTTCGTAATCTTTACTTATTAAGCTTTCAGAAAATATATAGTTTGCTGGGGTTTTAAAGCGACACTATTCCGCCGAAATAACAAAATCTCGCTTAGCTTATTTCACGTTATATCGCCAAATGACACGCCGTTATTTTGTCTGTTTAGTTCAGATTTTTTGCTTCTATCGCTTTTGGCGATGGTTTCTTCCAATTTCAAGCTCCTCGCCATAATCATGAAAACATGATATTTAAGCCGGGAGAGTGCCCCTTTAATGAGGCATAGAGCAGTAAAAAGGCACGAAGCAAAGTGGTGTTTTGTGGTAACCTGATATCTTAGTTCGATTGCATTTCTTTTACTGTAGGACCATTGCGAATGGAACGAATGTAGTCCAGTAGTGTTATGCAACAGCCTAATCGATATCGACTGTTTGTAGCGGAACCAGGAAGACCGCCAATGTTCACAATGCAGTGCAAACACTTGATGCTCTCGCTGTTTGCTTCCGCATTTGCATGTACAATGGTGCTGATGATCTACGTCCAATATTCAGCTATACCTGGACAGATTATAAAACCGCTGAGGACAATTGATTATAACATTAGCAATTCATCAGTTACCGTCGAACAGGTTAAGGCTACTAAAAACAGTTCCAATCCTGACGCAGTCCATTTTAAAATAGAAGAAAAAGCCAACATGAATGTTATTCCAATGATGGCTTTTGAAGACTTGGGAGTCAACAAGAAGAAAGTTATGCTATTGATTATTGTTACCACTGCACCGCAAAGATTTGACAGAAGGCAGGCGATACGGGACACGTGGTGGAAACACTGTACTGGAGATAAGGTAAGTGCGTGAATAGCTGCATCTTCCAACCTAGACTACGAGCAGTCTCTCTTTCCCAGCTTAGTCCGTCGACCGAGAAACGAAAAAACATTAGCGAACGGATAATGGCCGCGCGAAACTGGGGGCGAGGCGCCTGCCTCGCCCCCAATTTCGCGCGGCCATTATCCGTTCGCTAATGTTTTTTCGTTTCTCGGTCGACGGACTAAGCTGGGAAAGAGAGACTGCTCGTAGTCTACTTCCAACCTCAACCCCGTGGGCCTTCTCCGTTTCCTAAATGGCGGTCAAAGAACTCCCCAGACAAGTCAAGTCCAAATCATACCTTCCAGAAGGACGTCGGACACTTTATTGAGACTTATATAACGGAGTAACTGGTTAGCTTTCATTTGAGGTTTGGGTTAGCAGTTTATATAGTTAAATTTAGGACTGTACAACCGGAGAAGCTGGGTGGTACAGTGGTACGGTAGGCTGTATAAGCCTAAGCTTAGCTGAGGTCACAGGTTCAATCCTGATTGGGATTTTTAGATTTTCTTTTTTACATTTAAAAATTTATTGAAAATAAAAGTGTCGACATTACGTTATATAAGTCTCAATAAGGTGTCCGACGTCCTTCTGGACGGTATGATTTGTTTCGCGAAACATGATAAAATGGCTTCGCTTAGTTTGAGCAACGGATTCAGATTACAAAAAAAAAACAAACGCGACTACATATCGCTGGAAATAACCTCCGGAAACGCCATTTCATCGTGTGTCACGTGACGAAAAACTCCACGATTCTTGGAGTATTATGGAAGCCTTGTCCAGGAAGTTTTACGTCCCGCATTTTGAAAGCGGAGAGAACCCGGGAACAAGGTTGGTTATGCACAATCTAAAGAAGTTTGTTAAGATCTATCTGTTGTGTATTAAACACTTAATGACTGGTCCTTAGGGAAACAGTGAATTTTGTTTCCCGATAATCTCGAAGTTTTCCCAAGATTCGAGGGAAACAAACTTCACTGTTTCCCGAGGGATCAGTCATTTAAGTGATTCGTTATATAGCAACACAAAAAACACAACACAACACAGTTTGAAAAACGCGCCGAGCACTCGAGGTAAACATCAATCACATCATAATCATGCCACCTTTTGTCACGGTCTGATCACGTGCGCTGTTACCCTCTGACGTCAAAATTGTTGCCCGCTTTCGCAAGTGTTGCCCGCTTAGGACAATTGGCGGGAAACAGTTTGTTTGTTAGATGTTATGTGACCATGAATCAACCAATCAACGCGCGCGTTGTATTGAGAAAAACTCCAGCTATATAACAATCTTACATAACGCCCGGACAGTGGCCCGGACACATATTGCAACTTTTCTTGCAATGTTGCACGCAACAGTTGCAGAAGTAGAATCGAGTTCTACTTTTGCGACGTTGCGCGCAACAAATTGCATCGTGTGACACCCCCAAAACATTTGCGCCGTGTGTCCGGACCTTTTCTTGTTTGGCAATTCTTGTCTCAAATCCTCGAAAGTCTATTCTAAGTTCAGGGTTTGCTGCAAATCAGCGAAATCTTCACGCCTTTCTTTCGGGCATGCGCACTAGTCACCTCCGATCTCCCTAGGCAACTCTTTGGGCAGAGTAAAGGGCTAGACGAGAGACTGGTAAAGAGGACAAAATGCTACTGACTAGGGTGGGGGGCGGTAGGAGAGAAAGTGAAGAAGAGTTTCGGCTTCCCGCCCCCTCCCCTCCCCTCCTATTTTTTTCGTCCTTTTGTCCCAGGCCTTAAGGCGGGGGTAAACATGAACGTCATTTTCCGCCACTTGACATGGCTTTAATGGAAATATCTCGTCCACGTTTTAAGCAATCCAAAAACTCTCTGCTCATCTCATGAATCTATTTTCACATTCAAGTGACGCCTGGCACGAGATCTTTTACACGGAAGATCCGGCAACTACCAGCTAGTTTAATTTCTGCGTCGTGTGGACCTCTGCATTCAAAGGTTTTTCTATATGAATCTATGTTATAGGGTGTTTTGAAAATTTTTGGGTATGTTTGAGAGGAAATAGTTTTTCTCAAAGGATTTGTAAAATTAAGAGAAATAAGAAATAATGAAGATTTAGTGAAGTTTTTAAAAATAGAATTTGTAGTTAATAATTAATAGGCGGTCACCAAGTTAGTACACTAGCAACCTGGGGTGCTCTTGCGTGGGTATCGACTGGGTGTTGATGTTCCAAAAATCATTTTCTTTCTTCTATCCCTTCTTTAAACCTCTTCAAATTTCATTCAAGTTCATGTTTACCCCGCCTTAAAGTTGCCTGAAAATGAGGCTATTCGAGCACCTGCCTGTCGTTCAACTTTTACCTTCTCTTGTCGACCAATCATTTGTAAAACTTAGGACAACAGATAAAATGATCCGTCTTGTATGCGTGACCGTAGTTTTGCAAGGTAATTTACCATGGTAGGTCGCAATAGAGACATAAAAAGGGACTAAAGAAGCGTCGTGACATTATAGGGGAAGTATCACGTAGATTTGGTGTCATTTTATTAACCATGAAATGTTTTTGTATGAACAGAAACCGAAAAATAACAGTCCAGTGGTGTGATAAATTACCACAAAATAGAGCAGTTTTCAATTGAATGTCGTAAAACCAAAATCAAAGTAATTACTCTGACCAATCACAGCAGGCGTAAACAATCCAATGAACCAATCAGAGCTCGAAGCAATTACATGTCGGCGGCGCCAAGCGCGGGAAAACGCGTGCGAGCAAGTCACGATTGATTTTGGTTTTACCTTTGATTGGTCGAGAAAGTGGCCAATCATAAAGCGTAGCAATGCAACAGACTGGGTCTGAATGAATTGTAACTTGGAAAAATTTAGCCTCACTTTTTCAAGTTCTCACATTTTCGTCTCCAAAATGGGCTAAAACAGATCATGATTTGTTCCTTTGGTTGACTTTCTTATTGTCGTGTTTTCGTATTATTTTGTAAATAAGTGAAGGTATTGTAGCATGGCTTTGACCAAAAAGGTCAAAATTCCTGAGACACTGTTGTGTTTTGAAACTTGAAGAAAGTGAACAAATTACAAGGCTCCGTTGGACATCAAGATATCAATGAAGAGCAGAGTAAATAAGTTAAAGGCCCAGTATCACCCAAAATGCATTACGCTTTCTTTTGTTTTGTGGCTAAACCGTTAAATTAGCTGATGTGCCGTTGTGTGTCTGCGAGATGCAGTTAAGTTCGGCTAATCAGTCGGAAATTTTTCGGAACATCTTCGGTCAATTATCGGAAGTCTTCGGTAAAATTCGCAAAATTCAGAAATTGATCACAAAGTTTTAAATAGCATTGTAATAATATCCAATAATTTTCAGAAAATTGGTCGGGAATCTTCGGAAGACCTTCAATCGTACTAAAGTTATAAGGGCATAGGATGAAATAGTTATGCATTGCTTTCTCGTGCTGTACCATGAGATAACCCACGAGTGACTTGATTTCTCAAGTCACTCGTGGGATATTTTATGGTATAGCACGAGAAAGCGTTGTATAACTAGTATATACGTAATCGCATGTAATTTCTTTCAAGCAGGTCCAGTGCGTGTTCATTACCGATGGCTTCATTCTGGATCATGTTCAGCGCAATCTTACACTCCACGAAAAAATCCTGTACGAAGATATAGAACTACAGCCGCTGCTAGGAGGACGGGAGTTCGGACTTCGTTTCCTCAACCACATCGAATGGGCCATGGCTAACTTTGACTTTCAGTTTCTCCTTAGAATTGACGATGATTACTTTCTGTGTTTAAAGAGACTTCTTTCGGAGCTTCCATTGCGACCGAAGGAAAACTTGGTTTGGGGACATTTCCATTGCGAGTCAGGCATCACATGGATTGATGAATCATTTGTGTTAGTCTCTCAGGATATCATCCATAAATTCTTGTCACAAAATGAAAGCACAATGTTGTGTCATCCTCACGCAGATCAACAGATCGGCTTGTGGCTTGAGAACATTCCAACAAAACAGTATTTTCATGACAAAAGACTTTACCATGATCCTCCGGCTTCGTTTGCTCCGCAGTTTGAAAATGCGACGAATGTTTGCAGCTTGTATTTGGGTTTGCATGGAACCTATGTGAAGAAGATGCGGGATTTTGGGAAAAACTCGAGCGACAGCGCGAAAGATGTTCTTCCTATTCCTAGTTTTTCAACTTACTGCAAAACCATGGCATTTGATCACCGTAAGTTTTTTGCGCCATATCGTTTTGACCCTAAACCCTGCAAGGACAAACCCTCGTGGGACCTTGAAAGGAAAATGTATGTCGGTCGTGAAAAAAGTTGAATACAAAATACTACTTTAAAATGGACTTGGTCCCAGGCTATTCCGCTGCACCAACTGTAAACTTTACGGTTCGTTGCTTGAAAATTCAAATTTCGCGGCTACATTCTTTGTCAAAAGTCGTTGGAACACCCTTTCCCTGTCCCCTATTCCAGTGTTGGATGTCACAATAAACGCGTGTATTTATTTAATTTTTCCAACAACATTGAAAGGTGGGGAGGGAGGGAACCACCATTTGCACACCATCCAGCACATAGTGTTCCAACGTTTTGTCAGAAATTGTAGCTAAAATTGCTGTTGGTGAAAAAAACTAAAAAAAAAAAATTAAAAAAACACTTGTATCCCTTCATGTGAGAATATCAAGAATAAGAAGGACTCTCATGAAGCTGATTTTGGCGGCATTTTCAAAATATTCCGGATTTACGAACCTTGTGACCGCGAAAACAATGCAATGGAACCTCTAATAAGGGAAAACCTCGGTACCAGAAGAGGTGTGCATGTTCTTAATGAAGGTGTCCCAAACTAGCGGTTCCACTGTTCTATTTGAAAAAAAAAACGACAAAAACATTTACTAAGAAAAAGACAAATGATTTAGAAAAAACAAATCCCGTTGGGATTTGTCCTATAAAGGCCGAACATCATAGCCTCATAGCCTATTTTTGGTATTTAGGTAGGTATTTTTGGCTTGCTCCGTGTTTAACGTTTTGATAAGGATTAGATGGGGATAAATTTATTTAACTTTTCAGGGGAATACAGTCAAACCGCGCTCAATACGGACACCCCGTTTTTACGGACAGTTTCCTTGATCGCGACAGAAAGCCGCAATGTACAATGTACAGGTTGGTGTTGTAACATGCTGTTAAATAAAAAAAATAAACAAATCTGTTACCGTTAGCTTTAGCAACCACGACGGCGACGGCAGCAAGAACGGCACAAAACAATAGGTTTAATGAGCGAAAACAATACCTCTGCACGTGCGTAATAGGTTACTGTGACACATATAGCTTGGGCTACCTGTGGTCGTACTGACGATGACTTCCCTTTAAACACAGTTAGGAGCTGTAGCAACCACGACGGCGACGGCAGCAAGAACGGCACAGAACAATAGGTCTTTTTTTCATTTTATAATACTGAAGCATGTGTTATAATTGGCAAATTTGTAGAACTTCGCCCATACTTCTTTTTGCACATTCAGAACTGTGATTTGATGAAATACTGTGCCATTTATCCTAAGAACGTGTAGCCTGTTCCAGGCGTTCAGGTAGTGGGGATCATCTAGGGAGTAAAGCATAGGCGGCACGCAGAAGGAAAAATATCGCTAGTGCTGACGGAAGAGGATTGGAACGAGTGAGCGGGGCGAGGTGCCCCCCTCTCCCCAGTCTCCCCTCGTTTTTTTTCCTGCTTGTTCGTGCTCCGGTTTTTAGCTGCCCCCCTGGCCTCACAATCCTAACGCTTGGAACAGTCCGGTACGGTAATGGAAAAAAGAGCTCATTTACACTTTTTCGATCCTAAAACTAGAGAAACTGTGTTGTGAGACGTGTTAAGGCGGGGGTACACGTGAATTTGAATGAAATTTTAGAGGTTTAAATAAGGGATAGAAGAAAGAAAATGATTTTTGGAACACCAGCAGACAGTTAATACCCACGTAAGAGCACCCTAGGTTGCTAGTGGACTAACTTGGATTGCTTAAAACGTGAACGAGATATTTTTATTAAAGCCGTGTCAGGTGGCGGAAAAATGGCGTTCATGTGGACCCCGGCCTTAAGGTACTCAACAACTTCTGTCGGGCACTAGCTCAGTCTGGAATCTTTTGCCAGTTGTGACTTCAATTGACGACAACTTTAATCTTCTCCAAAGCGTTACATCAATTTCTTAGCAAGAGTTTACATTTACTGACATCACTTTAAAATTTGCTCAGTGTGTATCTTTAACCTATTTTTTCTGCCCTTTGCCGATTGGTTACCGAAAACGTGGTATATTTCCGAAGAGCGCAAACCTTTGATGTGAGATGAAGTTCTTTTGTTTCAGATTTGCTGTTGTTGACTTAATACAGAAAATAGAAATTTTGGGCCAACAATTGCCAGATTGCGACGTGTCGCCAATCTGGCGACGTGCAGACTAGCGAATTGCAAACTCGCCTGCAGACGACATCTCCATGTTCTTGCAGTTTTAGATTTGAAGAATTTGTATGCACTCGACACTTTTATTTTATTTGTAATTGTAGACATTCTCGTTCTAAATGTTTATAGATATTAGATATATCTATCTATCCATCCATCCATCCATTTATCCAATTTTTCATCCATTTATCCGTCCGTCCGTCCAAAATTCGAGAAAAATCCTAAACTATATTTTGTAAAATATTGAAAAACAAATGGTACAATGCAAAAGTACTGCGAAGAGGTTTCATTTGAATGGTCACACCATAAGATTTTGTCCACAGACTCAAAAGTTAGAACTACATGACATGTCTCCATTATTGACTCTGGAAGTGAACGGGTTAATACTCTCTCGTCAAATGACAAATGATAGGCAGATGTTTGGGATAAAAACGCTTGCTTTTATTGAATCAATAGTGCGCGGTACGGTAATAAAAAACAAAATGAGCCAAGATATATAGGTATGTGCCGCCGTGAAGGGTATGGTTTTCAGGCAGTTTAGTCTGGGATAGGGTATAGTAATCAGAGATTTTTGGTCTAGAATAGGGTATCATTTTCCGCGAAACTGGTCAGTTGCGTGAAGAATTTAGTTTAGACAAGGTTTACTGGCAAATGGCATTTAAAAATCGGTACGGCGGGCAGTACGGCATTTTTACTGACCCTTGTTAACTAATAACTGTGATAGTGAACGAGTTTCTGGAAAATAGCGAGTCTGGAATAGGGTAGGGATTTTCAGTGTTTAGTCTGGAATAGGGTTGCAAAATGCATCTAAAATGGTCAAGTATAGGTTAAGGGTCTCAGAGTCCCAGCGGCACACCCCTACACAAACATTTGCAGAGTACCCCCCCGGGAGTTCCGCTAGCCTGATTCTCAGGCGGTCCGAGGTCGCTCGCTCTAGTTCCCTCCTCTCCCCATCTGATGTCCTTTTTTTGAGGTCTTCGTTGAACATTTCCACCAATTAGAGTGGTCGTTAGACGGTTTTTTTTTTCTCCATCAGGAATTTTAAGAATGGAACTGGACGTACTCTGATTGGTAGAATACCCAACGGTCAGATGACGTCAAGAACAAACCCTCGAACAAAGACATCAGACGGGGAGAGGAGGGAGTCAAAGGACATCAGACGGGGAGAGAAGGGAGTGACAACGAGCAACCTTGGACCGTCTGTCAGAGATTCAGGCTAGCTGAAGTTTCGCTCGGAAAGGACTGAAATATCGTGTTTTCATGAATATGGCCGGACAGACCTGCACCTTTCTTAACGTCTCACAGGATTTGCTAAGAAAACAATAGAACAAACAACACAACATTGGACCCTGGCCCTAAATGCAATAGAGGTGCACCTCATCCAGGTCGAATGAAATTAGAGGTTCCGAAGACTGGGTGCAGGCCTACTGATATGGCCAGGAGCTTGCTTTACTGCCTTTCACTCCCAGAGTCAGTTATGGAGACATGTGGTGTAGTTCTAACTTTTGAGTCTGTCGACGAAATCCTATGGTGTCACCATTCAAATGAAACCTCTTCAGCAGTACTTTTGCATGGTACCATTTGCTCTAACTTTGAGTCTGTTAATGAAATCCTATGGCGTGACCATTCAAATGAAACCTCTTCAGCAGTACTTTTGCATGGTACCATTTGCTCTAACTTTTGAGTCTGTTAATGAAATCCTATGGTGTGACCATTCAAATGAAACCTCTTCAGCAGTACTTTTGCATGGTACCATTTGCTCTAACTTTTGAGTCTGTTAATGAAATCCTATGGTGTGAACATTCAAATGAAACCTCGATCTTCAGCAGTACTTTTGCATGGTACCATTTGTTCTAACTTTTGAGTCTGTTGACGAAATCCTATGGTGTGACCATTTAAATGAAACCTCTTTGGCAGTTCTTTTGCGTGGTACCATTTGTTTGCCGATATTTTACAACATGAAATTTGGGATTTTTCTTGAATTTGATGTTTGGCACCCTTGCAGGGGCGTATCTAGGGGAGGTGGGGGGTTCCTGGGGTCCACGTGACTCCCCCCCCCCCCCCCCCCCCCCCCCTCTTGTGAGATAATTTGAGTAAAACACAGCGTGGATGTCGACATGACAATCTGGTAAGTACCCTGGGTGTGACACAGTGTAACCCCCCCCCCCCCCCCCCTTTGAAAAATCCTAGCTATGCCCCTGTCTTGGGATATTACTTAAAGAGACATATTAACGGTTAAAAAAGTCAAAATTCCACTTAGAATGATAATTTTGATTTCTTAACCGCCTGTCACGAAATCACTGAAACTTGTAATGACTTCCATCCTTGCAGTCCTCGCTTTATCTTCCAAACTACCGGTGCTGTCTTTCTCTCTATATAATCTTTTTTATCACGTTCGAAGAACGCAATTCTAATTTCGTGTTGGTTGTCTTGTGGTTTATGTGCAGTAACATTTGAGATTTTTTGGTAGACGGTCTTCCAAATGGCCGCCCCTATCGGTTTTTTTTTTCAGGGGCTCATTAACGCAGGAAATTCCTTCGAACGCGTCTTCATAATCTGTGATTACTGCTAGTATTATTACGTTGTATATTTGGTAGCATTTGGCGATATGGAAATAAGCTAAAAAGTGACCCTTAAAGACAGGTTTGACCAGGCTGTTTTCTTTTCTTTTTTTCTTCTGCGATTTTTCAAGGGACACTGTCCGTGTTACATCTCCAAACGTCACCAAATATACAACTAAATTGGATTAAAAACATTTTATATAGCAAAACAGAAGCAGTTTAATAATGTCACGGTAATTTGGTGAAAAAGTGCAGGAATGGATTACAACTGATGACAACTGACAAAATCAATCTCATCTTCGTGAACTAATCATGACAGTGCCGTGGCGAGAATGGGAATAGCTAAAACCTTCCTCCAAACAACAACAAAAAAACGAACAAAATTTACCATCAATTGGTTCAGAACAAACAAAAGTTTCCCGGGAAATCGTATGGTCAGCGGTTTTCCCGTTCCACCCCAGTCCCCAGACGTTTGCGTTGTGCGCCTTGTGGTTTATCGTTCGTTTAGTGCATGGTGCTGAAAATTCTACGAATAACGCGATGCCAAAGAAAAAGACAGGAGCTCGAAAGAAGGCTGAAAAGCAAAAGGAACGTCAGCGAGGAATCAGGGGAGGCCGTGACAGGCCTATCACGGATTACTTTTGTAATGTAACTATGGTATGTATACAGTAGCTGACTACATGCGCGATTTTCAAAAATCGTTTTCACTAAATGAGGGAACTAATTATTTTGCTGCCTTCATTAATTCTTATTTAGGAATGTGACAAGTGTAAAAGGTAAGTTTGACTTTTAAAAATTATTTAATTGTACCTTTTCGCTTATATTATAAAAGTACTCTATGAATTTTCCAATTTTCTTTGAAACACATGGGAGGTGTTAAAAATTAAGCGAGTGGGTTAAATTCACGTGTCACTAGTCAGAATAAAGCAGCGTCAACAGCAATTTCAAAGTTCAAATTGAACCACCTTAGAGCCAATAAGGAAACAAAACTGATATAATTACAACTATTAACCAGATCAAGTTACCTTCTTCCTCGACTTTGTATGTCCCTCCTTGTTTTCATCCTATATAGCCAGGGAGGAGAGGGGAAGGGGGAGGGGGGTGGGGGGGGGGGGGGGGGGGGGGGTGGTGGCTCCTATAAAATGAGATTGGAGTAGTGAATAAGGAATGATGAATAATAATATTCTCTAGGGGCAAACAATTTTCTCCTAAAATTCTTCAGGGATTCTTGAGGTGCAAACCCATTTCCGGGTAATAGAAGTCTATAGGGATGGGGTTAGTTTCTAGAGAAACTGTGGTGCTGCGTCGGTGGGGGAATGAAACACAAGAATTTAGTTTTATCGACTGAGTCGATAAGGTAAATTGACCACCGTAAAAAGATTCAAGTAGCTGACGTTTCGAGCCCTAGCCCTTCGTCGGAGCGAATCCTAAAAAGTTAATGGTCGCAGCGAATAAACAACAAATGACTGGGGTTAGTTTCTAGAGAAACTGGTGCTGCGTCGGTGGGAGGATGAAACACGAGAATTTAGTTTTATCGACTGAGTCGATAAGGTAAATTGACCACCGTAAAAAGATTCAAGTAGCTGACGTTTCGAGCACTAGCCCTTCGTTGGAGCCAGACGAAGGGCTAGCGCTCGAAACGTCAGCTTCTTGAATCTTTTTACGGTGGTCAATTTACCTTATCGACTCAGTCGAAGTCTATAGGGGTCAATGCATTTTCAATAAATTTCTTTAGAGGTAAGAATGAAAGACCAGTACACTACCTACAGACATACATGTACATGTACATACACAGCGTTCTTACCAGGCTGCGGCCTTGCGGGATTCCCGCAAAAAAAATTGGAATCATGGCACATTAAAAGCTAAGTAAATGTGCCCTTGATGGGGCACAAGTTCAGATCAGATGCTATGAGCAAAATGGACTTACAGAAGTCAGTGAGCAATTTTTCAATTGACAATCAAATACTTCAGTTTTTTCTGCTTGGAAATAAGTACAATTTAACGAAAACAATGCATCAAATCCACATACGTGGTCAAACCTAGCTCCCTCAATACAATTTTGGCTGCTATCCTGGATTATATAATTAACCATGTGGATTGTGGGCTCATGTTATTCGATCCTCATGGTTTTTGCTTTGTTTTCGAAAACAACATGGAGGATCATGATTAACTTTGACCCCCTAAAGTTCCTGCAGGGCCCTATTTATCAGGCAGGAGGGCCCTAGGACCCCCAAGGCAAAATCCTGGTAAGAACACTGCACACTTTATATACCACATCCCAAAAGGGGACTTTCATAGGTCATTAAATGATTAAACTATTAAAACAAAGAAATAAGATAATTACAATGAATGTAAATGTAAATACAACGGGGTACAAGTATTTTAAAAGCAATAGTCTATTTTTTTTCTTTTCACCAAACAGACGTCAAAAGAACAGAGCCTTTTGTTATTTTTGTGCATCAGTTCAGAAGTTACCTATCTGTGGAAACTGTGGTGAGTAACGTAATTTGCAGTTCTCAAATTTGTGGGTGCAAAAGATCAAACCTTTCCTATTTAGAATCAATTCTTGATCCTCACACTTTGGTTCTAACTTTGGAGTCTGTGGATGCTATTCTTTGATCTTCTTATCACAGAAAAAATATGTGTACTAATGGAATGTGGTTTTGATCCAAAAGAAGCAAAAAAATCCGCTTGCTTCCTTTCTGCTTGATGAAGGAAGTGCAGCTATTATAAACTGCAAAACAGTCGGTTTTTTTGCCATTTCCTCCCTCTTACTCAAATCATCTCTTCCCAGTCCCACTCTTCTTATTCACACTCGCTACAGACCTTTTGTTTAAAGATCGCATGCATTTGTATGACCAACGGAAAAATGACTGTTTCACTATCTCTATTTCAATAAGATAGTGTTCACAATATTATATACTGACAACATTTTGTACAAA
The DNA here is from genome assembly GCA_024195265.1 of Dendrophyllia cribrosa. Lineage (NCBI taxonomy): Eukaryota > Metazoa > Cnidaria > Anthozoa > Scleractinia > Dendrophylliidae > Dendrophyllia > Dendrophyllia cribrosa. Next base: position 15,122,514 of record JAJLRJ010000014.1, read on the forward strand.
ATGGTTTCATGAAATCGTTCCCAATTTCTTTATATGTAAAGTAATGAATGCTCTCCTTTTTTGTTTGCTTAACTCTTTAACTCCTACATTGTAATGGTGCCAAAATCAAATATATTTTATTCAAGAAAATTCTCAAATTTTATTTTATAAAATATTGGAAAACAAATGGTACCATGCAAAAGTACTGCTAAAGAGGTTTCATTTGAATGGTCACACCATAGGATTTCATCCACAGACTCACAAGTTAGAACAAATGGTACCATGCAAAAGTACTGCTGAAGAGGTTTCATTTGAATGGTCACACCATGGGATTTCATCAACAGACTCAAAAGTTAGAACAAATGGTACCATGCAAAAGTACTGCTGAAGAGGTTTCATTTGAATGGTCACACCATAGGATTTCGTCAACAGACTCAAAAGTTAGAACAAATGGTACCATGCAAAAGTACTGCTGAAGAGGTTTCATTTGAATGGTCACACCATATGATTTCGTCAACAGACTCAAAAGTTAGAACAAATGGTACCATGCAAAAGTACATGTACTGCTGAAGAGGTTTCATTTGAATGGTCACACCATATGATTTCGTCAACAGACTCAAAAGTTAGAACAAAAATAATGGTACCATTCAAAAGTACTGCTGAAGAGGTTTCATTTGAATGGTCACACCATAGGATTTCGTTCACAGACTCAAAAGTTAGAACAAATGGTACCATGCAAAAGTACTGCTGAAGAGGTTTCATATGAATGGTCACACCATAGGATTTTGTTGACAGACTCACAAGTTAGAACTACACTACATGTCTCCATAATTAACTCTGGGAGTGAAAGGGTTAATAACTGTATGTTTCTGCCTTTTCGTTCCTTTTTTTGCTCAAGTACTAACATTGTCAAAATCTTAAATGTTATAAATTTCAGACTTGTAAAGGGTAGAAATAATGTATTTTTTATTCGTATGTATTGTTCACTTATCAGTGTCTTGTGCATGACCAGCCGCATGGCTTAGAAACGGGCGCCATATTGGACTCTACAGCATTTAAGGTCGTCACTCAAATGAGAAAACCTATTGTTTCACGATCAGACAAGAGTACAACGTTGACAGGCGAAAACCATTTTCTAAGATGTCTGGATGTGATAAGTCGGATTCGAATCACGCAACAGTGATGGCTCAAAAATGGACAAGAGAGCTAATATTTCCGACATGTCCTTATTGAAGTTCTATTAAACATCTTTGCAAAAATAATTCAAACAGTTACTTTGCTGAAACCTTGCTTAAACTTGGTTTCGAAGCTACAGAATATCTGATGATAATCGGGTATCGTTTACAATCCACGTTTGACGACAATAAACTGCGTGCGACCAAATGTTTCGTTTTAAAAATATTTGATCAAAACAAAGAAAAACATGCGAAGGATTCACAGAAACCAGCAAGTTCATCTAGCACGAGGAAGCGAAGGCGACACACCCGATCACTTTCCTTAACAGGCGAAACACCCGAGAGAAGGACTGCCATGCGGTGTTGGAAAAACCCACTGGGGTCAGAGTCTAGTCACAAAGCAAAGGCGATGCACCCGATTGCTCGTTTTCACCGGCAACACACCAGTCACAACATGTGAACCAACTCTGCCTACTTTTGTTTGAAATTAACCCAAAACCACGCCAATTCAAGAGAAAAGTGATCCACTGAGAAATAACACAATTTATTCGCTTGAATTTGGTCGCACACAGTTCGTGGAAGTAGTATATTTACTGATCTCCACTGAAAATTGAAATCCTAATAAATATGGAAAAGGCACTTGCACTTACCTTCTGGGTCGCTTAGGCAACAAATGTGTAGTGTAGCAACTTCAATCATTTATTTTAAAACCATTATAGAAATAAGCTTGCATGCGCAGTTTTTTTTTTCGAACGTGAGGGATATAGGTAGATTTCCCGATCGCGCCAAAATTAAAATATTGGCGCGCAAATAAGATAACCCTCAATGTAATCGACTACGTATTTCTTCGTCTTAGCTAGACCTATCCGTGGTCGTAAATAATCATTTTGTTACCTCATTTTGTTCTGAGAAGAAGAAATGATGTTCACTATGGCCAGATTCAGCAATTCAATGAAGCGAAGGAAGATTGCATAACTGACTGAAAATCAATAAGTGGCCATTGACAGATCATCTTGAGCGATGACACATTTTGGCTAGCAACCATCGATCATTTTCTTAATCGGATTAAGTCCATGCGGCTGGTCATGAGTTGTTCTCTTTTAAGTAAGTTATCACCGTTTGTTTGTTTGCAACATTTTTTCCTAAACTTTCTGATCGTGAAGCATTTTTGTTTAATGTTTAATAACTCTTTGCCAATCATACAAACAACATAATAACATAAAATAAAATGGGTCCAATAATAAACAAAGCACACTTACGTGATAACAAACATAGGCAGACAGGGGGAAACTAAATTTCCTTGTTTAAGCTGCACTCCTGAACAGGCAAAAACAACAACAACAAAAATATACTAGATTAAAAGCCAGAAACCTCCCAAAAGCTATCAAGAAAGAAGTAAAAAATAACTCTGTCAAATAGTTTAACAGGGCACGTTTAAACACAAAGTTCCGGTATAAAAGGAGCCTGGCCTGGCCATTCTGACCTCCAGTCGTCAATCAACCACTGAAGCATATAAACAACTGGCAAATAACATGCTTCATTACCAAGACCATTGCTTACACAATTTGGAAAAACTTCATGAAAGTTATATCAGAAGTCTTTATGAACTTCTATTTATTTTTTTGCTTAGGTAAAATCTTGGTTTAATTAGATTTTTGAAGCAAATTATATTTAAAGGACGCGCAAGTTAACCACGTTTTGTGACTGAAAGACGCCTTAATTTGCATTTCACACCCAAAAGGTGTGAAATGGGGGAGGAGCTAAGCCTTTTATACCTGAACTTCGTGTTTATTAAAATGAGGCCAGAGTACCGGTAGACATTACAGTTCCAGTCATTTATGAAATTCGAAAATGTTAAAAATGTTTATTTACAATAAGGTTGACAAATTAATTGTAAGTGTCTGTCTTATTCTGTAGGTAAAACAAAATGCATGTCCAGAACTGGCGACTGTGTTGTGAAACATGGAACAAATTTTACCACTGGTTTAGGGATGGTGGTAAGTGCAAATATGTTTGTATAACTTTACTTAACAATAACAATAATAAATAACATTGTAAATAACATACATTTATATGTGAGCACCAAAATCCTAAATGTAGAAATATGGCACAAAAGGCAATAAAAAAAAATCAATAAACGAACATACATGTACATGTACATGTATATGTTGTGGGTCAAAATTTGCCTTGGTTCAAAATTTGTTGAATTGGGTCAAAATTTTCAAACTGGTTAGAAATTTTTAAATACATAGGTAATTAGCTCATTCTCATTTATTTGTACCTCTGCTTGTAAACTACTGTGTGTAAAATAAACTTGTGACATTAAGGTGTCACACATTTCAGTAAGCACTCAGTTTTGTGATTAGGGCTAAGCACTGATTTTAAATGGTTAGCTTTTATATAAGGTAAGGGCAACTGCTTACCAGTGCTAAAAGTGTACCCTTTGGGTTTAACCCCAGAGCGTCTCTTTAAATTAAAGGGCTATTTTGACCCCAGGGGGGGGGGGGGGGGGGGAGACTTCCATATAAAAATGACGGGGGTACTCCTCGTACCTTTTACATGTAGGGGTCAAAATTTGGAGATTGGTACCGCTTAGGGTACTAAAATCTAAAATGACCACCATTAGAATTATCGCGGTACCTTTCAGGGTAGGGGCCGAAAAAATATGACAGAATATGACATGTGTTGTTTTAGAATTGGTACCTCTTAGTAGTTAGAGGTAAAAATTATTTTGAGCCACTCCCATCAAACAAGATTCTGGTACCTTTTAGGGTGTTTTTCGAAAATTTCCGACGAGCACCCCCCGTCATTTTTATATGGGAGCCCCCCCCCGGGATTTTGACAGATTGGGGTTTGTTTAAATGTGTATTTTCACTAAATTGATTCACTACTTTGGCATAGTTTTACTCACGTTTATAATGTATCAATAAAAGTAAAAGTACAAAGTCATTCATTATTTAAGTCAAAAGCTTGAAAATATACAAATTGTGTGTGACCTTTTTAATACCCTTACAAATTTAAAAAATTAGTGTCAGCCCTGTTGTCCAATCAGAATTGAGTAATTTTAGCAAAACAGGGGAATTAAGGCTTCTGCAGTTTCTTGTCAGTCCTGTTACTGTATGTGAAATATATCTGTAGTTGTACAGCCTGGTGTAGATACAGATGGTAGGGCTAAATATAACACATGTTCCTCCCTTGCTTTTGCAATTAAAGATTTATTTGTTAGGCCGGTCATTAGTAGCCGGCAATTGGCTGTTGCCAGCCGGCAACTGCAATGAAGAAGACAGGACCGGTAACTCGAGGTTTGGAGATGACTCAAGGACAACAGCCATGCATGCTTTTAGCCAGAAATTGAAAAGTGGGTGTCCTGAAGATAATTCCCATCATAAATTTTTGAAGGATTACATGTAGGTGCTATTTTTATGAATTTCTTCTGATAAAAAAGTGGGCATCCACTGGACACCTGGACACCCTGCTGGCTAAAAGCTTGCAGCAATGGATGACCATGTTGAGTTTATTACAGTCTTCCTTTGCTTGTGTAGCTGGCTACCTCAAATCTTAATGGCAGCTCTGGTTTATGTTATGTTTGTTGATTTTTAGGGAGCCATTTGTGATTTTTGTGAGGCATTTATCTGTCATAGCAAAAAGTGCCTTACAACACACGCTTGTGAGTGTGTTCTTAGAGAGGGCGAGTGCATTGAGTGTGAGCGAGGGGTATGGGAACATGGTATGTATATTATTATACATAGTTATCATCATCCTTCTGCTATAACTAAAGGCCCTGTCACACTATTGCGTATGAGAGAAACGTATGAATTGCGTATGAAAATTCATAAAATAATTTTCATACGCACAAAATACCCTTAAAAATACAGCGTACATGTATGACCAGCGTACTTGACCCATGAGTAATGTACCTCTAGCTTAACTCTCGCGTATCCAGCGTATGCCTAGCGTATAAACCATACGTCCGAATATGCACAAAATTTTTAAGCATGCTTAAAAAAATTTTCTGTCTCGTCGTACGCCAGCGTATCCCACCATATGCGACCGTGCTTGAAACGTATACAACCCGTGTGCCTAATGTACCCCTAGGGTATGTCAGCATATACCAGCGTATGAGTGACATTTTCCATACGCTGGCATGCGCTAGTACGATACGCAATAGTGTGACAGGGCCATAATGTTGTAAAACTCAACTACCGTAAAGTTCTGAAAGTAACAATCCTCATTACTTTCAGAATTAGCAGCCTTTGGGGCTGCACGATCAATAATTTATTGCTAACGTTTGGAGGGTTGTTACTTTCGGGAACAAAAACTGTTAAAGCTGGTGCCAGCTCTTTTTCAAAATAAAACAAATGACAGAAATTTGCAACAATAATATTGTTGTTGAAAAATTAGATGACATTTGTTGGTCCAGTTTCTTGTTACTGCCACATGGGTGGGCTCAGTATGTCTAGATTGTGTTTTTTATAATTATAAAAAAAAACCTTGATCTTGTTACTTTCAGGGGGCTTGCTGCTTTCAGGGAGTCGCTACTTTCAGGGAGTCACTACTATCAGAGAGTTCCTACTTTCAGGAAGGGCACTACTTTCAGGGAGGGCACTACTTTCAGGGAGGGCACTACTATCAGAGAGTTCCTACTTTCAGGGAGGGCACTACTTTCAGGGAGGGCACTACTTTCAGGGAGTTCCTACTTTCAGGGAGTGGCTACTTTCAGGGAGGACACTACTTTCAGGGAGTGGCTACTTTCAGGGAGTGGCTACTTTCAGGGAGGGCACTACTTTCAGGGAGGGCACTACTTTCAGGGGGGTCATTACTTTCAGGGAGTGGCTACTTTCACGGAGGGCACTACTTTCAGGGAGTGGCTACTTTCAGGGAGGGCACTACTTTCAGGGAGGGCACTACTTTCAGGGGGGTCATTAATTTCAGGGAGTCGCTACTTTCAGGGAGTGGCTACTTTCAGGGAGGGCACTACTTTCAAGGAGTGGCTACTTTCAGGGGGGCACTACTTTCAGGAAGTGGCTACTATCAGGGAGGGCACTACTTTCAAAGAGTGGCTACTTTCAGGGAGGGCACTACTTTCAAGGAGTGGCTACTTTCAGGGGGGCACTACTTTCAGGGAGTGGCTACTTTCAGGGGGCACTACTTTCAGGGAGTGGCTACTTTCAGGGAGGGCACTACTTTCAGGGAGTGGCTACTTTCAGGGAGGGCACTACTTTCAGGGAGGGCACTACTTTCAGGGAGTGGCTACTTTCAGGGAGGGCACTACTTTCTTTGGGGTCATTACTTTCAGGGAGTGGCTACTTTCAGGGAGGGCACTACTTTCAAGGAGTGGCTACTTTCAGGGAGTGGCTACTTTAAGGGAGGGCACTACTTTCAGGGAGCGCACTACTTTCAGGGAGTGGCTACTTTCAGGGGGGCACTACTTTCAGGGAGTGGCTACTTTCAGGGGAGCACTACTTTCAGGGGGGCACTACTTTCAGGAAGTGGCTACTATCAGGGAGGGCACTACTTTCAAAGAGTGGCTACTTTCAGGGGGGCACTACTTTCAGGGAGTGGCTACTTTCAGGGGGGCACTACTTTCAGGGAGTGGCTACTTTCAGGGAGGGCACTACTTTCAAAGAGTGGCTACTTTCAGGGGGGCACTACTTTCAGGGAGTGGCTACTTTCAGGGGGGCACTACTTTCAGGGAGTGGCAACTTTCAGGGGGGCACTACTTTCAGGGAGTGGCTACTTTCAGGGAGTGGCTACTTTCAGGGGGGCACTACTTTCAAAGAGTGGCTACTTTCAGGGAGTGGCTACTTTCAGGGGGGCACTACTTTCAGGAAGTGGCTACTATCAGGGAGGGCACTACTTTCATAGAGTGGCTACTTTCATAGAGGGCACTACTTTCAAGGAGTGGCTACTTTCAGGGGGGCACTACTTTCAGGGAGTGGCTACTTTCAGGGGGGCACTACTTTCAGGGAGTGGCTTCTTTCAGGGAGGGCACTACTTTCAAAGAGTGGCTACTTTCAGGGAGGGCACTACTTTCAGGGAGTGGCTACTTTCAGGGAGGGCACTACTTTCAGGGAGTGGCTACTTTCAGGGAGGGCACTACTTTCAGGGAGTGGCTACTTTCAGGGAGGGCACTACTTTCAGGGAGGGCACTACTTTCAGGGAGTGGCTACTTTCAGGGGGGCACTACTTTCAGGGAGTGGCTACTTTCAGGGAGGGCACTACTTTCAGGGAGTGGCTACTTTTGGTGGACTCGCTTCTTTTAGAATTTATTAGCAGCCACAAAGTTTTGACATTACTTTTGGGCTGTCGTTACTTTCTGAACTTTACGTTATTGGACATTGTAGATTTTGTTACTTTGTTAAAAAAAATTATCGTCATTATCATTTTGTGGTCTCGGCCAAGAGTCCTTGCACAACTTCTTTCCAGTAGTCACTGATCTGCATTTGTCAGGTTGGCAATCTCAAGCCCAGTGTCCCTTGATGAGATCAAGATAAATGTGAGCTTGTGAACCTTAGATGTGCTGCAATTTAAATTAGGTGTCCTACTGATTACTCACAGATAAATTATAGATCTGTTGCTGATATTTTATCTACATGTATATACTTGTTTTATGAATTTACTATTAGAATTTTATACTAAAAAACAACAACAAAAATCACTCTATTTAATTGTCAGTATATTTAGCACAAAAGTACAGGTACTAATAATGTTGAGGACACTGTTTATATGTCCCCTACTGGAGGCAGGACCACCATTTGTGTGTGGTCATACAAGCCATATGAAGTTCAAACCATTTGCAAATATCAGACCCCGGGGGGGGGGGGGGGGGGGGGGGGGGTACTCCCATATATGAGCTATATAGGTATGTGCCGCTGTGAAGGGTATGGTTTTCAGGCAGTTTAGTCTGAGATAGGGTATAGTAATCAGAGGTTTTTAGAATAGGGTATCATTTTCTGCGAAACTGACCAGTTGCGTGAAGAATTTAGTTTAGACAAGGTTTTACTGGCAAATGGTATGTATAAATCGGTACGGCGGGCGGTTTACGGCATTTTTACTGACCCCTGGCATCTTAGACAATGATTGTGAACGAGTTTCTGGAAAATAGCTACTCTGGAATAGGTCTAGGATAGGGTAGGGTTTTTCAGTGTTTAGTCTAGAATAGGGTTGTAAAATTCAGCTAAAATGGTCTAGTATAGGTTAAGGGTCTCAGAGTCCTAGCGGCACATCCCCGCCCAAAAATTTGCCGAGTACCCCCCCGGGTATCAGACATAGTAAAGGTAGCAACTTTGTCCTCCGTTATTTTAAAATAACTGCTAAGGCTAATAGGGTTTTAAGGTTGGTAAAGAGGACTTGTAGGGACTTAAAGGATATTGATACCATGAACACACTTTATTGTAGTCTTGTGAGACCTTTATTAAAATATTCATGCGAAACTTGGAACCCTCATACTAAACGTAACATTGATAAATTGGAGGCTGTTCAGCGAAGAGCTACCAGATGGATCACTAGGTCTGATGATGATTATGATACTAGACTATCTAAACTAAAACTGTTGTCATTACAGTGTATCTAATAGGAGGTTCACTAGGGATGTTACATTTTTTTTAATGTAATTAATGGACATTATGATATTGACATTTCAAATACTGTAAGCTCATGTTTTGTAAAGACAGAAATACAGGTCATAACTCGAGGAAAAATGACACACAGGACCTTGTTCCAAATTTTAGTACAACTGATGGTTTTAAATATAGTTTTTTTAATCGTATTGTAAATGAATGGAATGGTTAGCCTGCGAGCAGGCTCACTTGTTTGGGGTATCGCGCGAGTATCTTGGCGGCAAAGCCGCCAAAGCGAGCCGGCAAAGCCGGCGAGAAGAATGGGGCGAGGAAAAGTGAGCCTGCACGCAGGCTATTCATTTTTAAATTCACCGCGTTCGCCGATGAACGGGGCGATCCGATTGGTTAAAAATGACATTCTTTATGATAATATTTTGCTATCTGCCGCGAAAATCTTCACGTGCAACTTTCTGTCATGTTTGTTTACATTTTGCTTTGCTCCTATTGGATAGTTATCTGGTACAGGTCAAATGCCGACTTGACACCTCGCAAAGGGCGGAATTAAAAAATCAATAGCCCGCGTGCAGGCTCACTTTTCCTCGCCCCATTCTTACTCGCCGGCTCACTTTGGCGGCTACGCCGCCAAGATACTTGCGCGATACCCCAAACAAGTGAGCCTGCTCGCAGGCTATGGAATGGTGTACCCAATCGTATTAGAGGATCAAACAGTGTTGCAATTTAAAAAAAAAAATGTTTTAAGTTTTATAAAAGATAACTAGAATATTTCTATTTGTATATATTATTGTTATATTTTAATTAGTGGGGGTATCCCTAGTATGGCGCTTTGGCGCTTTTGGTTGTCTCCTTCTCCACAACTTTTCTTATAGTAGTGTTAGCTTATTTTATTTTATTATTTGCTTGTAATGTAGTGGAGTGAATCTGTAATAAATAAATAAACTAGTAGTAATCATAGATTATAGTGCGTCTCCTTATCCAGTGGCACCTCGTCTTGACCTAGTACCTCAGTTTCATGAATTAATTCAGCCACTGTTTAAAAGGGCTATGTCGCGAGATATGTCACGCAGGCAAAAACGTCGGGCCGTCATCAAACAAATTCACGCTATCGCCGTGGAATCGGGCAAAATCCTGCCGTGCTGTGTACTCCGAAAGGTCTCAGATTTTTCCGACATATAAATAATATATTTGTCTTGATTTCATTTCGGTTAATTTCTCCGATTCTGAAATCATACTCCTCAGTATACATGTACTAATACCGGAACCGGAAATGAGAAATTTCTGAGAAAGCCTGTTCTTGGACACCGCGTTAATGGGGCATGAAATCGACGTTTAAGTCACTCAACATTCAACGTGAATTTCGATTTTTCGGATAAAATTACAACTACCAGTTGCAAGTAAGACACAAGACTGTTGAATATAATTCCTTTATTAGCTAGACAAATTTTAGTCACAAAACTGCGAAATCTTTAGTCGCAAGTGCACCCGATACAGGCGCAATTTCGAGCACTGTAAAGTTAATCTGCGTTCGCCTGGCGCGGCCGGTCAGTGAATTATTGCTGCAAGATATAAGCGAATTGCACCGTACCGTAGAACATCGCGAAGAACGACGTCGGTATTTAAGTGAAAGCTTCCCAAATCAGGCAGAGAACCACAGCAAAATCAAGATAGAACATTCAAAACATACCAGAACGGTAGCGAGGAAAATATGTAACTTCTTGCTTGATTCCAAAGAGACCCAACAACTTACTTGGTCCGGAGAAGAACCTTGGTCCAATTTTTCCACTGCGTACTTTTACTAGGCATTAAAATATTGAGCCGTACGATTCCAAAATCGGGAAAATATCCGAAACTAAATCAAGACAAATAGATTATTCACATGTGACATTTCGGAACCCCAGCTCCCCAGGATGATGCCTGATTTCCACGCGATGCTGGATACTATTGTGACGTTTCAAGATGGCGCAGATTTGGTACCGACACTTTTCTCGATTCGTTTCGCCTAGCCGACAAGATTAGGAAGCGTCTCCTTCGTCGACGCAATAAATAAAACCCTGAGTTTTACTCCAGTTCACAGGGATCAAACCCACAACCACCAGTGCAACACAAAATAAAAAAATTATTAATAATAATAATTTATTGCTTATATAGTGCAAATTACACTGTAACATGTAGCACTCTTCCACCCTGTGGCAGTAATTAGAGAGTATGCACGTCATGTCCCAAATTACTTGTAGCAAGTCAACCTCGTTCCCAGGGTCTCTCTTCTTCCCGCCCCCTGGAGCGACCCTGGCTCAGGCTGGTCACGTGTCTCCCAAAATCTGGGAGATTCCAATTAAAGGACACGGGGGAGGGGCGGCAAAGTGTGAAATTTGTCTGCTCTAGTTGGGCATTGCGAAACAAATGCAAAAGCGTTCGGCAGCTCGCGAAAAATGTGAAGCGGCGGTGTGACCGTCATCCTCAGACTTCGAAAACATATCCACATGGTCTGGTTCTGAAAGTGTAAGTTGCTTTAGGATTAGAGAAATTGTCACGGCGCTTGAAGATTTACCGCAGTAAAGCTAATTTTGAACTTGCTGCAGAATGCAATCCAATTTTATTACTTGACGCCGCAAAGCTCGCGCTCTTTATTTATGGCATTGTTCCGGACTGGGATGAATTATGGCTACATACTGCTTAACAGGCGATCTTTAAGCTTCATTCGAAAGGCACATTAAAGTGCTGCCGTCTGTTCTCTGGCGATGGCAAAGCAAGAAAGAAGCGGCCACCACGGACCAAATGTTTGCACGCTGATCAACAGTACACTTTTATAACGGGAAACGATCGAGAGAAGACAATGAAAGCTTTTATTCTTCGTGTGTGAGGCATGTTGTTTAGTTACTATGTTCACCAGTTCCAGTCGTTTGGATGTCTAAACATTGTTCATTTATATACTTGTGAATTTTTGAGCAACAATTTTTGTTTGAATCGTTTAACTGAACCTTCGTTATTTCAATTTAGGATTTTGTTCATATTATGTTCAGTTCGAAAATTATAAGTTGTCAGGATCTTTTGTCCTTCTATTTATTGAGTTATAAATGGCAGTCATAACATAAACAGCAAAATTGAAGCACTTTTCACGGCCAAAGAGATTTCTAACATCCCCATATTCGGTTGACGATGTAAAAGCCTGGGATGTTTTATTTGTTTTATTCCAGGTGTTGCTATATTAAATCACAGAGAATTTTTTACGTCTTTTATATATATCTTGCAATACAGATTCCTATTTTCAACAAGAGGTTGTGGAACATGGAACATAATTTATTTCACAGCCACAGCTGAAACAAAAACCGTCGCACACAGCATGAGCCTAGCCACTGTACAGAAAACAAGGCAACGTTACAAATACTGTCTACCCCTCCTTAGGATTATAACTGTCCACGAGACACGTGACCAGCCTGAGCCAGGGTCTCTCTCTCTCTCGCTCCAGGGGAGGGAAGAAGAGAGACCCTGGGAACGTGGTTGGTAGCAAGTTAGTTTGTCAAGTATCAAATGAATACAACATTTTTGGAAATGACTTTAGAGTCCTTTTATTCCCAAGTAAAAGTAATTAAATCAACAAGAATCCCAAATTTTATTGTTAATAAATATTGTGGAAATGAACAATACCATTGATTCTGGGAGAGAAAATGGGTGCCAATTGCATGTAATTCTTTGAATGGAAGGGAGTTTGGAGAAATCCTTTGTCCATTGTTTAGTGCCATTGGTAACCCGGGGGGGGGGGGGGGGGGGGGGGGGGGGGGGGGGGGGGGGGGGGGGGGGGGGGGTACTCAACAAAGTTTTGTACGGGGATGCTCCGCCCCGAGGTCCAAACCCATACCCTTTCATATACTGTTTTTGACAGAAAAGGTACCCCTTTCATATACCTTTCATTGAAAATGGTACAATGTACCTCTTTCATATACCTTTCGTTGAAAATGGTACCCCTTTCATATAGCCTTTGCGTGCGTCTGTTTGATATATTTTGAAAGCCCCTTTTTATAATACTTAAATTGCAGTTTTCCCTTCCTTTTTTATGTTTCAACTCGTGTTTTCGCTACCATTTCCTATTCTTCTTGAAATCCCTACCTTTCACATACTTCAACTCGTGAAAGGTACCCCTTTCGGGCGGAGCATCCCCGTATAGCCCATTATAGGGAGTACCCCCCTGGGTTGGTAACACTTCCACAAATCTCCTCTCTGCTCAGATGGGAATTGTTTCTAAAGTTTACCCATGATGTTCTGACTTTCCACAGGTGGACGCACTTTTATTTGTTCATACTGTGCATCCTTCTTATGCGAAGATGATCAGTTTGAACACCAGGCAAAGTGTCAAGTTCTGGAGTCTGAAACATTAAAATGTAAGTTTGTCAAATGTCACAAGCTCCCTCTCCTGAGCCCGATTGTTTGGAAGCCGATAATCGCTAATCCAGGATTTAAAGTTAACCGAGGTTTTTTGATTCTCTTGTTTAAAAATGTCTTTAATAGCTAATTTTAAGGTAGAGGTTAAGAAAAAGCAAAGTCGAAACAGAATTTTCAATGATTAGTTATTACACTGGATTCGAAATTGTTGCTAATCCTGGGTTAGCTTAATCATGCATTGAACAACCCAGCCCAAAGGCAAATCTCAGGGTGGAAAACCTTTGCAAAATTCACTTTTACAATGCTTATGTGAGCACAAAGCGTGAACCACAGGCAAGGACAGAGTGCAAGTCATGTGAGGGTGGAAACACGTTTAGTTCATTTTCTTTATCCTTGTATGATTCCTGTTCTGCACTTGCTTTTTTTTTTGCCTTTTCAGCTTGTGGCTTTTGCACTGAGCCTACAGGGGAGGATTGTTGACAGTTACTACCTTTTAGCAGTGTTTAAAATTCATGTTAAATTGCACAGCTTAAAGGGACACTGTCACCTATTTTTAATATCACTTTGAAAAGCCAAAAATCATATTTGTTTCAATGGAAACCTACAAATAATGGTCCAGTTTTGTTAACAAATACTCTATCAGTGCTCAGAAACTAGTATTCGTTATCTTTGGCTGCGGATGGCCAGGATGGAAATGGATTGCAACTTGAAAAAATTGGCCAATTTTTTCAAGTTCCTCCCAAGAGCCGTGGAAAAATCGCAGAAAAACTTATTATGGTTTGTTCTTCCTTGAAGAAATGACTTGATATTATCTTCTTAGTGTTCTAAAAGCAATTTCATGTTTGAGCAAAGGTACTTTGTCATATATTTAGATATTTAGTGTATTTTGACCAAAACACAGCAAAATCTGCGTGACAATGCCCCTTTAATCACCACCACTGGCTTATACTGTATAACCTGATATTTGCATTTGCATAGCTTTGCATCCCCTTATGTTGGATGGGTTTTTCTCTCCATCCAGATGCACACTAGTGTAAATGATTATTGGTAAATTGGTAAATTGTTAGGGAAACCTAAAAAGCTGCTGATAAGGTAACTGCCATCAAACAAGCAACAGGAAGAACAGTAATGCTTAAAATTGCAAATTGCTTCATAGGGTGTGGTGGGGAGGGGGGTGCATGTCCCTAGACAGAGTTGCGTTCACTACCGCGCCATAAGCTCGTAATTTCGTGGAATCTAATATTATTGCTGCTCATTGTCATTTCAGTCACTTCGCTGATTTCACTGTTTCATTGCCATGTCGGTTGTCAGAATTGATTCTAACAGGGCATGGTTCCCACTAGTGACGTAAGGACATAAGCGAAATCACAAGAACTTAGGGGCCGTCGACATATTCACAAGTTCCCCGCTTAACGTCCACTGGACGTTAAGGTCAGACCCCCCCCCCCCCCCCCCCCCCCCCCACCTCCTTAACGTCTACTTAGAATTTTCACCAGACGTCGCCTGGAGCGACGTTTTGTAATAGTCGGGTGAATACAGTTTGCGAGACTACTGATGTGTTAAACAACAAACATTATTTGTAAATGGGCTTTAGAATATTTAAAAAGACTGACGGTTCCTCGTACCTGTTTTGCTAAAACATCTTTGTGTCTACTTTGTGCCTTTTCACAGCTCTCTTCTACGATTAAAAACTAACAATTTCGTACTTGCTCCAAATGCCCCGCGCTAACGTCCAAATCTCGACTCTTCCTAACCCCCCTTCCCCCAAACGTCCAGTGGACGTTAAGCGGGGAACTTGTGAATATGTCAATGGCCCCTTACGATCTAGTGGAAATCAAAAGGACATAAGCAAATAGAAAGCAACCGAAACAGAAGCAAAGTCAGACTCCGCTTCTGACTACATTGGAAATAGAAGATGTCTGCAGGCTGGGTAGGGCTTTACTGATCTCATATTTTTTTATATGAATCCCTTTCTCAGGTGGTTCCTGTAACAAGTTAGGTCAATACTCCTGTCTCAAGTGCAAGGTAAATTATTAATCTATTATTATTTATTAATCACTAGCAAACAGACATGTGAGTTTATAACAAATAAAAAGCCATATTATAGAAAACTGAACAACCCTCTCTTAGATAGATACCAACTTGCATTGATATTTTTCTCTTTAATTGTTAAAAAAAGTTTGTTACATTTCTCCTCTTCCTCCTCTTGTCTTTGTAGGCTTGTTACTGTGACGACCATGTAAGAAGGAAGGGGATAAAGTACACAAGAGGACAGCCTATTCCCTGCCCAAAATGTGGATACGAGACAAAGGAAACTAAAGATCTAAGCATGTCTAGTAAGTGGATTTGCCTCGCCTAAGCTCAGGGGTTGGGGGAGGGCAAGAGGAAGGAGCCTTTCTTGAAGATGATAACTTTTCTTGAGTCTCAAAATCTTGTAGGCGGGGACAGGTACACTGTACCCTACTAACTGGGTATACTTAACCCTTTAAGAAAATTCCCAAATTTCAATTTGTAAAATATTGAAAAACAAATGGAACCATGCAAAAGTACTGCCGAAGAGGTTTCATTTGAATGGTCACACCATAGGATTTCGTCCACACACTTAAAAGTTAGAACTACACCACATGTCTCCATAATTGACTCTGGGAGTGTAATCTTGGTTTGGTACCACTTAGGGCGTTTGAATCGATAATGACCACTGTCAGAGTTATATTCTGATACCTTTTAAGGTGATAAGCCAGACAAATATGCTGTTTTGAAAACCAGTATAAATTATTGACAAAACTAGGCTGCCACTACCAGGGTGATATGGCTATGCGCATGCGTATAAGGTAATGACCATACCGAGAGGATGGCGAAGAGTCTGCTACCATCAGTTATTTATTTTGTCTATAAATAATTGAACCAGGCGTGAACCATGTTTTCACAGTTAAAGGGAGGGTTTCACGGTTCGGCGCATGTGCAAGCTATGACGTTACCCATTTAATTTCATTGTTTAGGGACGGACCATTTATTTATTTATTTTTTTTTTTGGGGGGGGGGGGGGGGGGGGGGGGGGGTTGGGCAATTACCAAAAAAAATCCTGCAGAAGAAATTTAAGAGAAAAAAAAAATTCGTGCACAAGTAAGCACGTGAAAAATAATTCAAGCATTTTGGTAAAAAAAATTGTTGCAAATAGTGATGCTGAAAAAAAAAATCATACTAAGAAGAAATTGCCCAACGCCCCCCCCCCCCACAAAAATTAAATGGTCCGTCCCTTAGAACAATCGGAAGCGAGTAGATAACTCTGGCGGGAAATTTCCCCGTGAAAATGTCGCGGTCAGTCAGCTGATTGAATGGATGATTATACATACCCATGAAAGCCACCAGAGCGTGGAATAAATCCTTCGGGTCAAAGGTTTTATTCAGTGTTGACTTTGTCGGTGTAATCCGTTGAAATTTTCTGTGAATTTTAGTCCTCCTTCGCTTTGTTTGGACTAATTATAGTATGTGATTATTGAAGTAAATGTGAGTGTTTTTTTTAACCGATAAAATTGGCAAGAAAGCGAATTAAGCATTTTAATCTGTGCACATGCGCCGAACCGTGAAACCATCCCTTTTAAAGCAACTAATGTGGACAATGAAATTGCAAACATATTTACATAGTGAACACGGTATTGCGTCCAGATACCACGCAGCTCTTTACAACCTCTAATTTCATTGGACCTGGATATCACGCAGCTCTATTGTTTTCTCGGCAAATTAGAGAAAACCTTGTAAGAGCTGCGTACTGTCCCACTGAGTCTGTAAACGAAGTGAAGGCAGTTGTAGAGCTCTAGTCACTTATTTCTTTCCTTGCTTCAGCTCGTAACTACGCATATGCTCGCCAGCGAAATGAAGATTATGACGATGATGACGACTACGGGTCAAGCGGGTTCAGTTACGGGTCCGGCGGGTCTTTTTACGGGACGAGTGGGTACGCTTACGGGACATCCAGCTATGCAGATGATGCGGAAGAGGATGAAAGTGAAAGCGAAGATGACGATGATGATGATGATGATGATGATGACGAAGATGAGGAAGAAGATGATCATGATGGTGAGAAAGAGGAGAAAGAGGAAGTAACCATGGTGACCGGAGATTTATCTCAGCTAAAAGTGGAAGATTCTTAGAAATCTGTGAAATAAAAAATTTAAATATCCAACTGGAAAGAGTAGGAACATACTGTTTACTCACAAAGGGACAAGTCTCTGCATCGAGTCTCCCCCCTCCCTGGGGTACTTTGTAGCGTAAAACGTGAATGTTCGTTTCGTTTGAACAACGGTTTCAGATCATGCCAGAAAACTGCGATTCTTGGCTTTTTCCCGCCATTTTGGAAGCGGAGAAGACCTGGGAACAAGGTTCGCTTATCAGCCAAAACCATTTTCGTTCCCAGAGCCTCTTGGCCCTCTTAACCGCCGCAGCCTGAGTACGAGGGGTCCCTTGGCCCTCGTACTCAGGCTCCGGCGGTTAAGAAGGCCAAGCGGCTCTGGGGACGAGAATGAGCAAAACATTTTGAAAAATCGCTCTCTCTTTCGCAAGCGTCAAATCATCAAAACAAGCAAAAAATAAGCCAAGAAACACAAAGTGCTGACATTATTATGGAATGTTTTATATTTCATTCAGCTCATCTTCAGTGCGATTTCAACAGATGCAGATCGACATTTATCACGTTAAGCACAGATACCACTCTTAAAAACAGTATTGTGAGCCTGTGGTGTTATTGCAACATTGTTTGCGTCGGTGATACAGTGTGCAAACACAGCCGGAACTTCATAATTATAATCAAAGCTTTAGTGGAAGAAAAGGTATTGAAAATAAAAAAAAATTATTCAAAATAAAAGTAAGTTTTATTTTTTTGATTCTGGCTTTTTAGTTGTGTTCTTTTTTTTTGGTTTAGAGAATTTAATAAAGCGCTTTTGATAGCGCGGTATTTTTTTTTTAAAGATGATACGTTAATGTAAATTCCCTTAGCGATTTTCATTACATGTCTGCAATTTCTAAATTGTCGTATTAGTAATCAAGTTGACTTTTCTTTCCGGAATAACTTGATAAGTGGCACGAGAAATATCAAAATTGTACGTTATTCGTTTGTTACTTTTGACTTTTGCTTCATTGTAGAACCTAATTTGTTTAATATCGTTCATCATTTGTGTTGAAATTTTCTTATAAAAATATGACTGATTCACGAATAATATTAACCAACAGGCAACAAAGGTGTTCTTTTTCTCCGCTCTCCATACTTAACCCTTGTTCAGTTTATAAACAACTTAATAAGACCTTTACTGATCCTAACCAATCAAAATACTTCTTGGATGAGAATTTCATAACAAATTCTGTACACGGAAATATAATTTCAAGAATCACCGGCGTTGTGTCGAAATTACGTTTATACAAATTCAAAAATGTTTTCCAAACTGTGCCGCCGGTTTCAATTTTCATTCGGTGGAAAACAAATTTGATAATATCGCGCTTTTCGCTTTGAATAATTGTATCAGTTTATGCTTCTCAATATCGAATCTTGAAATGACAGAAGCGCCAATTAGTATTTTGACAACTCAAAACAATGGAAAGGGCAACTGTATGCTAACAAGAATTGTTGAGAAAATCCGAACAGCTTCCCAGATGTCGCAAAGTCAATAACATTGTTAAAAGGGTGTTTGTGGCTTGGTTTATGTAAACAATAAATAGAAGAAAAGGTCTTGATCAATTTTCTTGCTTAAAAAGTCCCAGTTTGGTGGCGAGATTTATAAAAGATCCGATTAACAGTCATTCAAGGTGAACACGTATCAGGTGGGTCCATTTAAAGTACGAAAGGCAAGTGTCACTTGATCGTTTAACAGGTCGGGTCGTGTTTTATGTCCGCCGCGCGTTATAAAACGTCACCGAGATTGCTCAATCATATATCACGTTTTCTCCAAGTTAGCTTTAACTGTACGCTCACCGTAACAAAACAATTCAAACACGTTCACTTGAAGAATGCTTAACAACACAACCACCATGGGCCTTGGAGCGCAGATTCGTCTCCTCGAAGGCTTCGGGTTATCGTTGGTTCTTCTTCTTTCTCTGATGTTAAATCTCTCGGTTTGCGTTATCATTTGGAGGACAAAACTGTTGCGGAGCAAGCCAGCGAATACGTTTGTAGCAAACTTGTGCATTGCCAATCTGCTGTTGACGGCCTGTGTGATTCCATTCAGTCTCACCACCATTATTCAAGACAAGCACGGTGTTTATCCTCGCTTCCTTTGCCAGGTAACTGAGGCATTTAGTGATTTTATTGAGTAATAGAATTTTAACTTGTTCGGGCCTTTGTAGCGTTTGTAGTCAATCGGTAGGGGAGAATGAATAAAGTGCAGCGCGGCGCGGGGCGGGGCGGCGCGGGAACGCAAAATAAACGCTTTCCCTGCTCGCAATGTCAGTTTTTCTTTCATTTAATTCTCCGCGGCCTGTTCGTTTGTTCTCTTCGGTCTGCTTATTAACTGCGACTTTGCAGACTTCGGAACAGCTACATTGATTTATAATCCGACCATTCCGTTGTTATTGTAACCTAGTAAAATAACACTTCTCTTTTCACGCTGTAACACGCTCTCTGTCCGTGTTTATGTAGCAATGGCGCCCAAACGCTTTTCACTTTCTCGCGAGAATCACAGGTAAAAAGCGGCTAATATACTTTTTCATTTTTTACTACAAATGTATTTATTGCAAAGTGAGCCAAGTATTCACAACTCGAGTGGTCTGCAATGTTGAATAAAATACAGAAAATAGACCCAACAAGACAACGCGCGTAGGGTTATAGCTCGCGAGCGCTGTTTTTCGTGCCCTTTTCTGCCCTGACACGCAGGCGCCACCCTACATCGAGCATGTCAATGGAAACTGATTATTTGTGTGCTTGCTTGATACTCTTGCGACATCGTTGTAGTCCGCAGTTCAAAATGCGCGTGGCATGTTACCGGTTACCGGGGGGGGGGGGGGGGGGGGGGGGCAACTCAGATAGATAGATAGATAGATAGATAACTTTATTAATACACGGTATTTCCATCAGTTTAAAATTATCATAATCAGCTAACTACCTATAAACTTCCTAACTACAAATGAGAGGCAAAATATAAAAAAATAAAAACTGCTTTTCATGGAGGCCGTGTTCAAACATATATTTAAAACTTTACTTAAAAACTATCTTAAATTCGCTTAAGGAAGACGCTTGTCTTAATTCTGTGGGTAAGTTGTTCCACAACTGAGCTCCACTGTATGAAAAACTTCTTTTCAGATAATCAGTGCGAGGTTGTGGAAGAACTAGTTTGTTTTCGGTATTCCTTAAACGATAAGCATTCGCGTTATCGCGATAAACAAATCTTGATAGTAGATATTCTGCTGTCATCGCATGTAAGGTCTTATACATCATGATAGATTTCTTTTCTAATCTTTGATGACAGAGTTTACGCCACCCTAATGCCCGGAACACATCATCCAAATTACTATGATAATCGTAGCTCGCAGACATTAAAATGCGGGCTGCGCGATTTTGAAGCCTTTGAAGCTTTTCAGAAAGGCCCTTATTACAGTTTCCCCACACCACACTGCAATAATCAAAGTGAGGATGAACAAGGCTTTTTTTAACTTTGATTAAAATATTAAATGGGATAAGATGCCCTATCCGTTCAATTGTACCAATGACGGAAGCAGTCTTTTTACAGACATTTTCAACAAAGTTTTGTATGGGGATGCTCCGCCGCATGGTTCAAACTCTTGCCCTTTCATGTACCGTTTTTGACAGAAAAGGTATCCCTTTCATATACCTTTCATTGAAAATGATACCCCTTTCATATAGCCTTTAAGTGCGGTTCCTGCGTGCGTCTGTTTGATAAATTTTGAAAGGCGCTTTTTATAATACTTAAATGGCAGTTTTCCCTACCCTTTTTTATACTTCAACTCGTGCTTTTCCTACCCTTTCTTATACTTCGTAAAATCCCTAACCCGTATAGCCCATTATAGGGAGTACCACCCCCCTCCCCCACCAGGCATGTTACGCGCGTTTTTACAATATGCACCACACCGCAAAATCAAAGTTAATTTAAAATCCAGAATCATTTTTTGTAATACCATTAAAAAAAAAACAACATCGCAGGTAAAGCAGTGCACTACTTGATAAATTTTCTTTTATGCAAAGACTCCTGAAAAATTAGAGTATAAAGCAAGACTGATATTACGTAGAAAATTTAAATTTAAACTTAATTGTTTTTCTACGTAGTATCAGCTTTTTTGGCTGACTAGATCTTCTCCAGATCTTCTTCTTGCACGGCATTATATAGCAACATGACAATAGGAAAGTAGCCGGAGAGGGGGGGGGGGGGGGGGGGGGGGCTCCCACATAAAAACGAGGGGGGTGATCGTCGAAACTTTTCGAAAAACCCTCTAATAGGTACCAGAATCTCGGAACCGCGATTATTCTAACGGTGGTCATTTTAGATTTAAACTACAATTTTTGCCGCCTAAAAGGTTGCTTGCGTCGCTTCCTTTCCGAAAGCTCAGAAGGTGCGTGAACTGTAAAGACACGGGGCGCGAAAAGGAGCAAAAATTATTTCTTTTTTAGTTGTTTTTCGCTAACCATGTCTTCACGCGCAACCCGCGGCTCGGAAAGGAAACGACTACTGCGCAACCATTTTTATATGGGAAAATCCCTTTCCCTCCCCCCCCCCCTTCCCCTCGGGGATAGGACCTCTTGATAGCTTTCATTTGAATGGTCACACTTTATGGTTTTTGCCTCGTCACTAAAAACGGAAACTGGTTTGTAGGGTGTTAATCTTCTCCTGTGGACGTTAAAAAAGAACCCGGGACCAGAATATACGATGTTTATACAAATGTGGTGTGGTGTGGTGTTGAAAATCCCTAATAATCGTCCAAGCAGTGGCGGATTTAGGGAAGAGGCCGGGTCGCTCTACCTCCATCCTCCTCCCATGTTACCAACTCACTCCGCACCTTCCCCCTCATTCATTCCGCCCTCACTCCCCCCCCCCCCCCCCCCCCCCCCCACCACCCTCTTACGACGAAGACTGGTCCTGGATCCGCCACGTTTCTTAAAACGAACTGAGAACAATAAGCTTCCCAATGATGTGTAAGTTTTTTTAACATTTGTTGTAAAGACCAAATTGTGTGTTATGTCCCTTTTATTGCGAATGATCAAGTCATATGTATTAAAGAATAATTAGAATAAAAAGAGTCGTTCATGTGTTTTTTTACACATTCTTTACAACAACTGTGCTAACAAAACTCCACTTTAAAGTGTTTTTCTTTTATTGAGTAATAGATACTATTTGCATAGGATTATTGCTCGGAGTATAAATATCATATCCCGAAATAAAATGGCTAAACCAAACTAGCGAAGGATAAGAGACAATGAATGATATAGGAGAAGGGTTTTCTCACATAGGCATACAGTACCGCTCAAATGCAAGTTACCACCGCCTCGCGATACGCGTCTTTTTCTCTCGAGACGCAAGTGCACTGTAAGTACCGTACAAACGCTTTGCCTTCTGGTGTATTCGAAACTGTTGTCTACGTACATACTGTATGAAGGCTTCTTTTGCGTATCGTATCGTATCGAACACTGTTGGCGCGGAAAACGTTTGTGCATTTTTTTTTTCTATTGAAGCGTCTTTTATAAAAAAAGTTTTATTCACAATCGCCAGATTTTTGTAATTGTAAAGAGAGACTTGATCGACATTAGCTTTTTTGCGATAATTACAGAATGAAATGATGATAATGATAAAACCAATGAAAATTGGTTGGATTCTATTTATAGATTACAGGAAGGCAACGTTTACGTAAAGAGGTTATTTCGCAACGATAAGTTGTCTGATGCGGCTGGGTATTGTTTTTATCTTTTCGAGAAAGAGACTGAAGAGCAACAATGCTTAGCCGCATTACACAACCTTTCGCTGCATAAAAATCTGTTACAGAACTGTCATCGTTTTCCAAGTCTAAAGTGTGAACAGACTTCTTAGGTCAAGACCTTGTTGTATAGCCCGGCCTAATCAGTCAATAGTTTAATCTATTTTTAAAAGCAAGATTATAATCACGTAATATTGAATTCGGTTTCATCGATTGGTCAGTCGCTAACGAGCATACTCATAGCACGCGAGAATCTTTTGTGAGCGGAGC
The DNA here is from genome assembly GCA_024195265.1 of Dendrophyllia cribrosa. Taxonomy (NCBI): domain Eukaryota; kingdom Metazoa; phylum Cnidaria; class Anthozoa; order Scleractinia; family Dendrophylliidae; genus Dendrophyllia; species Dendrophyllia cribrosa. The sequence continues at coordinate 15,145,798 of JAJLRJ010000014.1, forward strand.
CATTCTCCAACACAGAGCTTTTCTTTTTTACGCGACCCAAAAAAACCCCGAGAGCTCTGGGGTTGAGAATGGAGCAACCTCGTCCCCAGGGCGTTCTCCGCGTTCCCAAATTCAAAATGGCGGGTCTCTTTGGAGCGGAGCCTCCTACCTCGCTCCACTTGCTGGTTCGCAAAGCTTAATCTCTCTATTATCTCTACTATCTTTTATTACAGGGCAATGGTTTCATCAGCGTTGTTTCGAGTGTCGCTGTTGTGCTGACTTTGTGCTGCATCAGTTTGGACCGATACATCGCAGTCACCAGACCCACACGTTACAAGAGCATTGTCACGGTCAAACGCGCCTGCTACGCTTTGATAGTAGTTTGGAGCCAAGGACTTCTGTACGCCTCGTTTCCGTTATATGGTTGGTCTAAATACGAGTATCACGAAGGAACATTACATTGCTCGCCTGCATGGACCTCGGATTGTTCTTTGTATATTTTCTTAGCTATCGTTGGATTTGGAATTCCCATAATGTTGATGGTGTTCACGTACATTCGCATATTTTTTGTCATTCGCAGTCACCGTCGGAAAGTTTCAACAGTAAGGCGAGCTAGAAATGTAGGAAATAAAACAAGCAAATGCAAATTGATATCGGTGGCACAAAGACAGAGCGCTGATCCACATTTAAGTCTGAAATCAGAAAACAAAGACAAATTGTCGAGTTCTGCAGAAAAAATAAGTCACTCGGAAGACGAACAAACCATATTTAGCTCTAACATGGAGTTTTCATCGGTCCAGTTGAACACCAAAGCAGTGACAAAGCCAAGCGGATCTTTTGTACAAGAAGGACAAAATGGTGTCATTGCCACTGAACTTGCATCCGAGAATACCTGCAGTGACTCTTCAAGCACTGGTCAGTGGTCTAAACGTGGGACTGTGCGCGTTGGAGAAATGCTTAGAAAATATTTACCGCGAAAGCCGCGAGGTCAACCGCTGTCCAGGGAATACAAGGTCGCTAAAACAGGCGTTCTGTTATTGGTCCTGTTCACCGTTCTATGGCTGCCATATATGGTTGTGCACATATGTTCTGAAAGATTTAAAGCGCCACAATTCGCGTTTCGTTTCTCGATGTGGCTCGTCTTCATGAACGGAGTACTGAACCCAATCGCGTATGCCTTCGGCAATTCTACAGTTAAGATGAAGTTTGCACAAATGTTTTCAACGATTTTTGCTTTGTGTTGCAAGTGTCGACGAAAGAAAAGATCGGAGCGACCCAATCTCAGAATATCATAGACGATCCGAGGTCAAGGTCACGTGCTTATTTGCTTAATGTTGAGGGCTGAACAAACGCATGCCTTCTTCCAGTAAATGGATGGAAGTGTTTTCGAACATCCAAAAAAAATATTATTATTTTTATTATTATTATTAAATTGGTTATCAGGCTGACCTTTTTTCAGAGAAACTTGAAAGAGAAGAGGAAATGCTAGATTGGCCGCTGTAAATATATGCAATCGATTAATTGCCAGAATAACGAATATTTGAGGAAATTTTTTAATCACAATATTTATAGGTTAGTATTTTGCGCAGCAATGACGAAAGCAGTTTTCCATGTGTAATCAATAGCGCTTTAATTGAAACGGGAAAGGGAAACGCTAAAAGCGCTTATTTATGTGTTTATATAATACAGTATGGATGTAAAAACTGTTCTGAGACAGATTAAAGTTGAAGATTTTTTTCCTATAAATTCAAATCTAGAGACCTGTCACAAGAGCCTTGCAATAGATAAAAAAATTATTTCGAGTTTTAATCAAGCCTCATTCTCGTCCCCAGAGCCGCTTGGCCCTCTTAACCGCCGGAGCCTGAGTACGAGGGTCAAAGGGCTCTGGGGACGAGAATGATGAAGCCTATCAAACTTCACTTGTATAACCAACGCTTCGCTTCAGTGGAATACTAGTACCCAGGTCTTCTTTCCCTCACACCTGATTGTTGGCGCGATTTAATGACGTCACAGACGCCTTACAAGAACTTTCTGCGCAAGCCTAAGGGCAGGCCTTTCCGTCTCTGTGCGCATGCGGAGGCCACGCGCGCGTTATTCGCTAAAAAATCTCTGGAATTATATAATATTATGGCGATTGAAGGCGATCGGCCATGTCTTTACTTATAAGACATGGTAAGACAAATTGTGCCCTGTGTAAATCTTTGAACAACTTAACTTATTCACTTAACTTAAGGCGGGACTTAACCTAAACGCCACTTTTTCGCCACTTGACATGGCTTTTATGGAAATATCTCGTTCACGTTTCAAGCAATCCAAAAACTCTATGCTCATCCCGTAAAGCTATGTTGTGGGGTGTTTTGTGAATGTTTGGGTGATTTTTGGGTATGTTTGTAGTTTTTCTAGAAGGATTGGTGAAATTAAGAGAAATAAGAAATATTGAAGATTTAGTGAAGTTTTAAAATTAGAATTTGTAGTTAATAATTAATAGACGGACACCAAGTTAGTCCACTAGCAACCTGGGGTACTCTTGCGTGGGTATCAACTGTCTGTTGGTGTTCCAAAAATCCTTTTTTTTTCTTCTATCCCTTTTCAAAACCTCTTCAAATTTCATTCAAATTTAGGTTGAGTCCCGCCTTAATGCAGATAAATGTAGAAAATGACATTTTGGGGGTTTCAGTCGTTTCAGTTCAAGAGTTAACCCTTTCAGTTCACTCCAAGAGTCAGTAATGGACACATGTAGTGTAGTTCTAAATTTTGAGTCTGTCAACAAAATCCTATGGTGTAACCATTGAAATAAAACCTCTTTGGCAGTACTTTTGTATGGTACCATTTGTTTTTCAATATTTTACAAAATGAAATTTGGTATTTTCCCTGAATTTTAATGTTTGGCGCTCTTGGGAGTTATAAAGGGATAAATCACGAACCCTTGTCAATTCGTACGGTGTTGTTATGCGAAAAGAACCATTGTACTCGAATTAATAACCAGAAGTGTTTTAACTATCCGTTTGTTATGCTATTTACGATATTTTTGAATTTACCTAATGTAATACATTTGCATAACAAATTGATTAAGCAAACACTGTATCAAGATATAAGTGTGATTTAAGCTATCAACACAAGAACTTAGTCACGTTTTTCCCTTGCCCACGCCTCAATGTTATTAATTATTTTTGCTAAGTTGTTTTATCGCCTGAGATGAAATCAATATCATATATCGGACTTTATTTTAATCCAAACAGGAATAATGTTGAGTATTACTTTTACACACGCACGAAAAATTCTCACCGAATTCGTATTGAAAAAAAAAAATGCTTTTTTTTTCAGCATGCAGTGTGAGTGGTGTGAGGATTTGATTTTCCTTTCTTTTTAGAAGACAAATTGTCATATGCTTTTTCTCCTTCCCGTCAGAAGAATTTTGTAATACGAAAATAAAGAGGAGGGGGGGGGGGAGGGGGGAGATAATGACAACATCGAAAGCATCCTGAATATGATTACATTTCATCACGTTTGTTTCTCCCGTTAGTTTCTAAACTATTAGTCTTATAGAGAAGATGTGATTCCCTAGCTGCATTATGAAATTCTTCTCATGATATTGCGAAATTCTTTTATATTGCAATTTTTTTCTATACTGTAAAATTCTTCTATATTACGAAATTTTTTCCTTGTCAGACTGATTACATCGAATATCACATTGTAGTTACATTGTTAAATTCTGAAGAAGGTTGATCTGGCCAGTTGTATGTAACAAAATATACGCTGTTTTCAGCTTTACTTTAAAGTTTTACTTTTGTCGTCATTTTAATTTTTTGGTTGAAACAGATACTCAAAGATCCAGGGTACAAGCATCAAGATTCAGGGTCACAATGGGGCTGAGGGTGCGGGGGCCGTGAGGGTCCCAGGAGCTCTGCTTCTTCTTTTGTGGAGCCCCGGAGCGATTTATAACTGCCAGAATAACGTCAATGCCTGGAATCCGGAACCCTAAAGAAAGCCCCGCAACCCTGGAGTCCCGCTATCATTTCGATGGAGTCACTAGACCTCAAGTCAAATGGAATAGTGTTCCATAGTCTTGGTGCTGCCACAGCAAAGGCTCTTTCTCCATATGTTTGTATCCTCGCTTTTGGAGTTGCCAAGAGTTGCTGAGACGATGATCTTAACATACGCGAAGATGTTTGGTATTTGTGTAAGAGTCTGATGTAGCGAGGTGCAGCACCATTAAGAGCTTTGTAAACCAATAAGAGAATCATGTAGATTATACGATAGCGGACAGGTAGCCAGTGGAGGTTCTTTAGCAAAGGGGTTATATGATTGAATTTTCTGGTACGCGAAACAATTCCAGCTGCTGTATTTTGAACGGATTGTTATCTTGAGAGTAGATGCTGTGGAAGGTCATACAGCAATGACTTACAATTATCCAATTTCGAAGTAATGAAGGCATGAACAGTGATTTTAGCACTCTCTTCAGTAATGTACTTTCTAATTTTGGCGATATTTCTTATGTGGTAATAAGAAGACTCGCAAATTGATTTGTTAAGGTTCATCTACTGGATAGTGATTAATCCAGTGCATAGCGTTATGCACCTTTTTACATACGGTTTCATGCCATTTCACCAGTTCTTTAAACATTTCCGACTTTACAGAGCTACATCTTAAAGACATGATTCTAAAACTGAGTCAGGACCATTTTGTTAATTTTAAGGTGCTCTTTGTAGCATTACGAAGGGCCTTCCCACCAGGCCGAAAACAAAATGTGAAAACATTGATCAACATTGTGGCCCCCGGAGGCGGGGGTGGATTCCCATAAAAAAATGGTGGAGGTGCTCGTCGTACCTTTTATGTCTTTTGGGGCTTAAAATTTGTAGATTGGTACCTCTTACCACGGAATTATCACGCACGGTACCTGTTGGGTATCGAGCCGAAAATATATGATATGCAGAACATGAAATATGTTGTTTTAGAATTGGTTTACATTCTGTTACCTTTCAGGGTGTATTTCGAAAATTTCCAACGAGCAAAGCCATCAATATTAATGTGGGATTTCCCCGGCCCCCTCGGAATTGTAACAAATCTATTGAGTAATATTTCCAATAAAACACAAACAGCGGTGATAAACATGGTAAACCAACGCATTTTTATAATAAACTTGACGTTTCGTATGCTAAGCGACATACATTTTCAAAAGTAACAGTTGCAGTGTTTGAAAACTGTTTATATAGTTCAGTCAATATTTTAACGTCTTTTTTCCACTCCTATGTGGCGTCCTAGTTCAAAATTGTAAAAGAAAATTTCAATATCATTGGGAAGATGTAATATTACATTGTAAAAAAAAAAGAGTTTTCAATTGAATGAAATTTTATACTTAAATGACCGATCCTTAGGCCCTTAAAAAATAGACTACAAGGTGTTGCCCACAGACTCAACAATTACAGCCACATAAATTAGTACATATGCAATCGTTTGCATCTGCGAGTGAAAATAATTTCATGAGTATTTAGGATTTCCAACGGAGAAAAATGTGTAAAGGAATACCGTAAAAGATCTAAGATCTTTTACGGTAGATTAATTTGTTTTTTCGTCGGCAATATACAAAGCCAAAATGCAAATTTGATGCCGCCGAATCATGTTGCATTTGACAGACTTTTGTGCCGGTGAAACCATATGGTGTCCGACTTTTTTTACTCTAAGACGGAAGTTAATTGTTTTAAACGTTTTCCTCAGTTCTTCAACAACAGCGAAATAATAAAGTAACGAAATAATAGAGTAATTTTCTTGTCTGGAAAACAAGGAACGAATAACCTTCTTGAGTTGTTTGTTTTTGCAATACGTATTAGTTTGGCCAACAGAATAAAATTCATCGTGTCTGATGTCAATTTGAGAGTTGATGTTAGGCAATAAACTCTATGGCACCCAAGGAATAAACTAGAAACATAATAAGCCTGGCGGCTAATTGGAAAATGAAATATTCATATGGCTGAGTTATTGCCTGGAGATTTAACACGTTTTATGAATGATAAATCTTCGATAATGGGAAGTTATTCTAATCGTGGACCAATCCCAGCAAAGGAAGTTAAACATTGGGGATTATTGACATCTTCCCTCGGGCCGTAAAGGATTTGTTTCCTATTTGTTACAGAAAATGCGTTAAATACTAGGATTTCAACATAAATATTCAACTCTTTTATGTGTCATTTTAGCCATTTCAATTCTGCCTAACAAACAGCGTTTGCTATGAATACGAACGAGTACCGAAGCGGAGATAAAGATGGTATCACTTCACCAGTTTCATACATTGTGGAAGAAGTTCTCCTTGCCATCGTGATAGCTGCTTCTATCATCTTAAACTTTTCCGTCGTGTTTGTCATATGCAGGAACAAACATTTGATGAAGAGGACCACAAATATTTTTATTCTTAACCTGGTTATTTCAAATGCGTTAATGGCCATATTTGTAATGCCGCTAAGTTTGGCTACGTTCATCCGCTTGGGTTGGAATGTCAATTCTGTGCTTTGTAAGGTAAGTAGTCTCAACTTTTATACTATTCTTGATTTTTTCTTTTTTAACTGCTTGGACAAAAAAAAAAAAAATAAAACAACGACTGCTTTCTAAAAACGCCGCAAAAATAGTAAAATTTAAATGTTTCGAAAATGTATCGTGCTCACAGACGAAAATATAACTCCGCGACGTTAGCAATACGGATAAACGCTTGTAGGATTGTGGTAACGATGTCTTGTCATGAGAGGTACAAAGAATCTGCTTCATGCTTGTTCTTTTATCAAGAATTACACAAAACTGGGTGAGAATTGTATTTATAATTAATTTTGCGCAGTTGGTAAAAAGGATTGATGAAAAATATTATTTTGGCCTGACTTAAGACGTGTCACATTGAATATTGTCAGTGAACTACTCCAATCGAGGATGGCTTAACAGTTTGCAGAGTGAACGCAAGTGCGGTTTTACCAAAGACATTAATAAAACACTGTTTTAAATGCCTTGTAGTAAAAAACGTAGACACACGGCTTTGTTTATCTTTCCCATTTATCCGTGTTTTAACTCTCTTTATTATTTCCTCAAAAAACTAATTAACAATGCTTGGTTTCTGGAAAACAGAAAAAAAAAATATAGAGACGAGACAAGTTAGTAAAACACTTGACACCTTGAACATAGGTTCAAAAACATGTTATCAATATTTAATGGTTTTACCACCTTTATAACAATTTCGAGAACATGCAAATAAAATCAAGAAGTTTTCCGCCTAATTGATTTCTTTTTATTATATTAACAACAAAAATACTCGATTATTTAGTATTTTTACAAAACAAGGAAAGAGGGAATCTTTCGAAACTTAGTATCTTACAAACGTAATCAGGTCATTTTCTTTGATGCTTTTATAATTTAAATTTGGACTTTTTTCAATTACAAATATTCACCAGAGACCACAAGCATCGTACAAAGCATTAGATTGCGAATACAAAAGAAAAAAAAGAGAGAGAAAATGAAATATAATAGTTAACATACGTCAGCTTATGACAAATGATGGGTGGTAAATCGTGCTAAAATTAAAAATTCTAAATTGGTAAAGAAAAGATCGCGAACTATGAAATTATCGTTCTTAAAAATATCGAAAAAAGCCCGAAACGGATGAGAGAACTTCAGGATTTCGTCTATAGACATAAAATTTAACTTTTGTAAGACTCAGTTGTAAAAGGCTTTTAAGCCTTAAACTCTGGAACAAGGACTTAGTTGGGCTTATGAAAGAAGTATAATTTGAAATCGGCCGGAATTTAAAATCATGTATTGAATGGATTCGGAATTTTATATTTTAGCAACAGCAGCGCTGTGTATGATAGATGATGGATAAAATATTTCGTTATCTTCCACGCTAAAGGAAATAGCTTTTATCTTATAAAAATAACTCCAAATATGTGGATTGAGCAATACACAAGGCTGCAATTAATTAACAAATATCGATCGGTATCTTGTATTTGCTAAGTTAACGCGTCATGGTTTGTCATAGATCCGTTTCCAATTGAGTGTCGAAAGTAATTTCGCGATTGCTTTGGTTTTGCATTGCAACGCATTGTGATTGGCTAAAAATTTCGCGGCACTTTCTCAACCAATCAGAAGTGAAGCCATAACCAACTGTGACTTGTTCGCACGAGTTTTCCCGCGCTTGGCGCCGGCTGCATGTATTTGCGAGTTCTGATGGGTTCATTGGATTGTCTGCGTCTGTTGTGTTTGGCGAGAGTGATTCTTGGGTTTTGGTTTTACGACACTCAACTGAAAAATGCGCTACAACAAGAAACAGTGAACTATAAATAAAAGCATTGGTAAGATCACGCTTTTCAAGATTTTTTCAATTTAAAGCCTACTTTATTAACGGCTCCTGGAGAGAGATAAATCCGGAAAGTTTTCGCCTTTTTCGAAAAAAAAAAACCGGTTAAATGATATAATTGGGCTTTTCCGTTCAGATAAAGTCGCAGTGCGTCATTAGGAAATGTTCCACTAAATAGTTTCGACCAAAACTCATTTAGAACAAAGTACACGAAGCGGTAGCTTACAAATTGTATACGAACTCTTCTGATGGAGGAAGGTTTTAACGTTTAATAACGTTTATAGCCTGTAGATAAAACTCGTAACATACCTTTTTTTCTACGGTATTGTTTCTTGTTCAGAATCCGAATTTAACAAACTTAAATTTACACTTTTTCTCGAATTTTTATTTCGGTCGCTCCTGGAACTGACTCGTCCCCAATCGCCTCTCGGTCTCCTATTAATATTAACGAGGGAAGAGCCTATCCCCACGTGCGTCTCCGGCGTCTTGCGAAGAGAGACGATTGGGGGCGAGTCAGCTCGTGGAAGCCGAAAGTGTTAAATTGTAAAACATCCCTCTGCACGCATTGCTTACCTATATTTTATACCGAACTCGCTGCGATATCACGCGCCTCGTTAACATATCGTTTTCTCCTGACGTCATCAAAATTGTAAAATCTAAACAGCTTATTCCACACGGTCTTTCTTTTAGTAGGTTCTTCGTATCAGCAACAGTAATCGTCGCCCAGTTTCACGTTAATACATTACATTGCTTTGGAGATACAGCATTTAAATGTTTTGGCTGTGCGGCTAAGCGTCTCAAATGTGCTAAACAAAAACAACTATTTTTAACTCAGTTTGTAGACTTTTCCAAGGCGAAGATACAAATCAGAGGTCTTTTGAATCTTTGAACTGAACAGAAACAATTATAAAGAAAATTTAGCTGTATTTGAAGAATTTCTTAAAAATACAATTCGACCGTCATGTTGGTGTATCAAAGTGGCATACACCAAAATGGCGGACACATACAAAGTTATCTAATTTTCGAAATATTCTCTTTTCCCTGCAACATCTTATCTCTGGTGTTGCTCTCAAAGCTACAAAAAAAACAAACTGCTTACGTAGATGAAAACGAAGGATAAGGTAATCGCATTTAAAAGCCGTGTAAATTTATTGATTTTATCACAAATTTATTCTGCCGCGGGCAAATTTCGTTTCTACTCCCACGTCAAGATGGTAAACAGGTATATGTTTCCTAAGCAATGCTTATGTAGGGAAGAATGGTGATATATCAGAATGCATTTCTATCAGATTCCTTAGCCTGCGTAACAGAGGCGCAAATGTGTAAAGAGGGTTTTCACGGTAAAATGCGATCAGGCGCTCTTTCTTTTTCGGAGGGAAAGACGGCGGCCCTTCCGCCGACTTTCGCGCGTTCGCGCTCTCCCGCTTCGAAAAACTGAAAAGAGCGCCTGATCGCAAGTTATTTTCACGGTGGCTTTGTTAATGGTCAGAACAATGAAATTTCCACCTTTCATCTGCGATCAGGCGCCCGTTTTTTCGGAGCGAAATCGCAGAATATCATCCTATGGGAATAAAACTCAAACGCAAACCACCAACATGGCCGCCGTTCAACCATCCACAGTGGAACCACGATATAACGAAGTGCCAAGGGACTGGGGAAATGTACTAAATGTGTTCGTTAGAACGGGCGTTCGCTATAAGCGAAACACTGTTCCAACGAATTTGAGGAAAACGATCAAAAACTTCGTGATATCGGGGTTAATTCTTGGTTAATAATTAACTTGCCTTAAAATAAACCCTGACGTTAAAACATTCGACTTAATACAACTGTATCATGCAATTACTACTGACTGGAAAACGGAGGAACAAAGGCATTGGATTAGAATTTATGCCTTTCAACACGAGAAGCAGTCAAAAGTGAAGACTGAATTGATAGAATAAGAGATAAAGAGAATATTTAAGGCTTAGATTTGCTCTTTGGTAGCAAGTAACGAGCTGTTGACAGCACACAGTCTTTTACAATGGAATGTGTAATTGAATTTTAATAGGATTTCAATCTCTGTTGATCTGTTTTGCATCAAACGTCAGTCGCGTGATGATATTTATTCGTTTTATCCGGGTATATTTTACATTTGGGCTTCTGGGTTGTGTTCGTTATAACAGGGAGTTCGTTTAACCGGGGTTCGTTATACCGGGCCGGTTCGTTATATCGGGGTTCTCTTCATGAATTTCACTGTTACTTTGGCCGGCTGAAGAATATCGTTCGGACACGCGCTCGAGGTGCACGAGCTGAAGGAGGAGGGAGCCCCCTCCCTTGTAAATATATTTTATATTTGAATCCATATCTTCTCACCTGCGACCATAATGGCTGAAGTAGCCATGCAACGGACAAGCTTCACATCCGGGGGGAGGGGAGGGGGATAGCAATATACTCTTAGTCGCGTTATGCTACAGAAACCGGAAGTAATCGCTAGCCTGATGAAAAAAATCCGGCTCGTGAAAAAAAACTCTTTCTCCTGTTTGATGACAGTGTTTTTATTCCGTGACTTTTCTCTTTCAGTTGAACGGTATGTCCGGCACTATGCTATTCCTGGCCTCCATTTCAACTCTGTGCTGCATCAGCGCCGATCGGTACTTCGCCGTGGTTCGACCAATGCGCTACAAACACGTGCTAACACAAAAGAGAGCTCTGTGCATGCTGGTACTGGTGTGGCTGGGCTCCCTGTGCCTCTCCTGTCTTCCACTGGTAATAGACTACGAGTATCATGCGGGAACAAACAACTGTTCTCCGGCCTGGCACCGCAGCTGTGGCTTGTACGCATTTATGACTATCTTCGCGTTTGGGGTGCCTCTGGTAACACTGCTCTCAACTTATGGAATGATTTTCTCTTCTATACGCCGGCATACCAAAAAAGTTTCTCATTGGAGAATTTCCTCTAGTGGGCCTCGCAGGACACAGAGTAGCGCCAGCGGGAATGAGGCTGGAGGTACGGGTCGTGCATATGACTCGTTTCTCTCCAACTCAAATTTTGATGAGGCAAAACAAAATTGTCGTCGCGTCAAAGCAGAGCCAGGATTGTCTCCCGACAACACTCCAAATAATTCGATGCAATATTTAAAAGGTGTTGAACGTGAATTAGAATCTACAAAAACAACACGACATGACAAAAAGTTCCGCTCGCATTCTGCGGGATGCAATCACATCAAACCAGATGAACATTTTCTGCCATTTTTCATCCAAATGAAAGCAGCAACAAAAACAGAACCCGTGGAATCAAACCAGGAGCCACGCCCGCGATCATGTTCAATCAGCCTGCGATTTTCTATCAGCGGACTCGTCCCTGGAACGGTGTCGACCATGTTTTGTCCAGATGGTAACTATAGCAACGAGATTGAACATGCCTCGACGTCGATAGCTAAGTCATTAAGTTTGAGTTACACTAACTTGAACTCAACTGAATCCAACACATTGTTTTCAGAGTTGCAGGAAATTTCTGCAGAGAAAACACTGCGCACGGATACACCAAATGGTTTGAACTGTGAGAGAAGGCGCTCTCATTCCATTAGCGTTACAGTTACAACGGCTTCTTCACCAGTCAATGAACCAGAACTTAACATTCCAGCGGTATTCTCACTGAATGGGTTTATGTCAGCACCACAAGAAGAAGACTCCACTGATCTGTCACAGCGCACGCGTGAAACTAATCTGAGCCCAGGGGGACCATCGATGAATAACCATTGCCATGCAAACCAACTCCGACCGCCACCCATCGCCTTACCTACCCCTGCTCAGTTTGTAAACCCTAAGTTACAAGCACCTCTTCCACGTAAAAACCGTCGTTCTCGATCTCGTTCTATGAGCTTTGAAAGATCTCCAATTAAGTCTAAAAGAGATAACAACTCGCTCCAACTACCTACAGCACCGAAAGTTAGCTCACCTCTCTTACGACTTCGCGCCATCACCCAGTTTAAAAGAAAACTACGTGTGAATGCAATACCGCGCGAGTACAAGATTGCTAAAATCGGCTTTATGCTTGTGTTGGTGTTCTTTTTGTCCTGGGGCCCTTATATGTTGGTGAATAATTGCAAGTCCTCTTCCAACACTCCGCTGTGGGTTTACAGGACCTCTATGTGGCTCGTATATTTGTCATGTGTTTTGAACCCTATCGTGTACGCCCTGTCAAGTAAACACATAAGATTAGCTTTTACTGGTCACATGAAATGTTGTAAGAGGCTTTATCCTCGTAAATCAGAACCAGAGTTAATCAATCAAACTGATCAAAGACATTCAACAACTTTGCGCTGACCGAAAACAATTTTCGGATTACTTACAAAAATAACTGAAGAAAGAAGGTTATTTTGTAACAGCTGGAGCGAGCAACCATAATTAATTATTGTCACGACATTTGTACAGACAAGATTATTTTTAGATTCCTTTTTCCCGGGAAATAAATTAATATCTGTTTCCGCTCAGCATTAGTAATGCGATTGTAATTAGAATAAAAGAACAGTCGGATGTCCTAATCAAGACCTAAGATCGTTCGTTATCTGTCCAAAGTTCATGAACCTCAATTCTATCTCTGCTTCTGCATTCCGTTTCTCATCTGGATACAAAACCTCATCGCAAACGGTTGTGATTGGCCGGTAGGAATCCAAACTCGCGGGAAATTTGCAATAAAAATAAATAGGTCTGTGAATAAGCCGTAACACCGTTCCCTGTGCGCATATATCCCATGTGGGAGCTTTGCGCAGTATTCGATTTAGATATATTTAGACATAGCGGTAGTATGGGAGTTGCACCTGGTAACAGACATTTTACTTTACCCAGAGTAAACGTTATTGCTGATGTTAGATTTATCGCTGTACCTTTTAGGGTATTGAACTTGTGTTGTATAAAATTGGTACCACTTAGGGGTAAAAATATATTTGAGTCACGCCTATCAAACGAGATTCTGGTACCTTTAAGTTTTTTTTTTCGAAATTTTTCGACGAGCACCCCCGTTATTTTTATAGGGGAGTCCCCCTCCCCGAGCTACAACGATCTCTCTCTAAGCCTCGGATCCAGCTCTGGCTGTCCGAAGGCGGATTTAGGGATGACCGAGGGGTCCGCGGCTCCCCTTTTGCCGGGAATTATTATGCCCCTGAACCCCCTAGATCCTGATGGTCTCTAACGCGCCGATATTGTCACTATCAAAATTGCTCCGGCCCCCTCTTTATACATTTCCTGGATCCGCCCCTGCTGTCCGCCTTACAGAGAGTTTAGTTCGGCGTTTAACAAAACCACGGTCAAAACCAATTTTAATCTGGCCATCTCTAATGTTTAAACGTTTTACTGTAAACAGCAGGGGCGGATCCAGGATTTTTCTTAGGAGGGGGTGCACCTCTAAGGAATGACGTAACTAAAGGGTGACGTAAACAAATTTTAAAAGCGAACAACGCAGACAAGGCAAGTGGGGTGGGGTGCGCACCCCCTGCACCCCTCGCCTAGATCCGCCCTTGAACAGTGTCCAGAAGGCATATAGCACTGGGTAGAAAAACATATTTTCGACTTAGACGAAGATTTTTTGTCTTAAATTGCGGTATAAGTTAGACTTTGTTTAAATAACCGGCCCAAAGAGATCAACACAACTGTATCACATGTGTATCTTAGTGAGGGTAGTGCCTTTCACGCTGTTTTAAATTATTATATGGATGTCTGTTCAATTTTATATAATATGGTTGGCTTTTTATTTGTTGTAAACTCACACGTCTGTTTGTTAGTGATAAATAAATAAAGGCTGCGGCCGTTAACCCAGTTAGGGCCTGTTTACATGAGGGAGGGTGCCCCTACGTAGTAGGGTTTCCCTACCTAGTAGAGTTTCCCTTCTCCTTTGTATTACACGGTTTCTTTTACATGCGTGGTAGGGCGCCCCTAGGGGTAGGGTTTCCCTACCTCTTGGGTAGGGAAACCCTACCTAGTAGGGCCAGGTTTTGTTCAGAAAAACCCATGTGAAAGGTCAAGATAGGGTTGTCCCTAAAGGTTAGGGTTATGTTTGTGTGTTCTCGTGTTACTGTCGCGCAAACGCGTGACAATTTATAATCGAGCATGGCTTCTCGTGGGTATAAACCAGGCGAGTTTTTTTTTTTGTCAGTTTTTTTTTTATCAGATCGTCGCCATATTCTCCCTCGACAAACTTGTCTCCTTCGCACGTGCCTCTAAATAATTATCTAAATAATTACCGTCCAATTTCAGTAATTCCAGTTGTAGCTAAGGTCTTCGAGAGAATCATTTATGATCAACTCTATAATCACCTTACTGAACACAAACTCATTTCTAGCCACCAATCGGGATTTCGATCTCTTCATTCTACTGTCACTGCATTACTTGAAGCTACTGATAGTTGGGCTTACAACATTGACCAGGGTAATGTAAACGCAGTCGTTTTCTTGGATTTAAAGAAAGCCTTTGACACCGTCGATCACGATATTCTTTTGTCTAAACTTATGAAATACGGTGTCTGTGGCACTTCACATGACTGGTTTAGATCGTACTTGGTCTGCCGCAAACAACGATGTTTTATAAATGGTTCTCTCTCTAGGGACCATTTTCTTACTTGCGGTATACCTCAAGGTACAATTCTGGGACCACTCCTTTTTATAATATATATTAACGACTTACCTAACTGTCTATTAAATTCTGAACCTCGAATGTATGCTGATGACACACACATAACCTTTGCTAGTAACACTATCCAAAATATTAACACTGTTTTAAATGAGGACCTTGCTAGAGTTGAAAAATGGCTAATTGCTAACAAGCTTACCCTTAACGCATCTAAAACTGAGTTTATGCTGATCGGATCGAGGCAAAGGCTAAGCACGTTTCACAACTCTCCGTCACTTATGATTAACGGTACACCTTTAACTCAAGTTACTTCTACGAAATCTCTAGGTGTTCATATTGATCAGACTCTAACTTGGAATGTCCATATTGAGAATTTATGTAAGAAAATCGCGTCTGGCATTGGAGCGTTGAAGAGAGTGAGGTCTTTTGTTCCACACGAGACTCTCCGATCAATCTTTTTGTCTTTAGTGCAGCCTCACTTCGATTATTGTAATTCTGTCTGGGGATGTTGTAGCAAAACCCTAGCCAGTAAACTTCAAAAACTTCAAAATCGCGCTGCGCGTATACTCACTTACTCGAACTTTGATGCAAACGCTGATAACCTTATCGAAAAACTTGGATGGATAAAACTAGATTCTCAACGAAAAATCCATAGGGCTGTGATGGTTTATAAGTCGCTTAATGGTCTTACTCCCGAATATCTTAGTTCAAAATTTGTTGACCGTAGTAGCGTCTCCAATTACTCCTTAAGAGACACAGAGGGCAAGCTAGCTATCCCACAGCCACGCACAAATTATGTGAAAAATAGCTTCAGTTACTCTGGAGCAGTTCTTTGGAATAACTTACCAATCGAGTTGCGGCAGGCTGACTCCCTTAGAGCATTCCGGGTTGGCTGCGAGCGTTTCTTCTCGTCATGAAAATTTAGAATTTTTACACACGGCACTCACGTAAAGCAGGTTTTTAAATTTCGCATTTAATATTATTGTTATAGTTATTGATTATTTAGGGTAATTTTAGTAATGTAGTTCTAGCTATTACATATTTTATAATAATTTTGTATTAATTAGGTTTTTATAGTTGTACTGATGAGTTTACCGTGTCTAAATAAAGTTATCCTATCCTATCCTATCCTATCCTATCCTATCCTATCCTATCCTATCCTATCCTATCCTATCCTATCCTATCCTATCCTATCCTATCCTATCCTATCCTATCCTATCCTATCCTATCCTATCCTATCCTATCCTATCCTATCCTATCCTCAAGCGAGCTACAGCAATATCGTATTGATTTGCTGCTTGTAGGCCAATTCTCTGCAGCCGACGTCTTTCACGGATTAAATAAGTAAACATTAAACCACATAACTGGAAAGCTGCCGCTAGACACGCCAAAGAAAGGACGATCGCATTTACCGCTGCAACGTGTCTTCCCGCCATCTTGCTTAGCAACCACCCCCTTGAGTTAGCCTTCCAGCTGGGGATAACATTTCTCATGTGAACTGGCGCTGACTTCTGACCCTACTAGGTAGGGTGCCCCTACACTGTTGAAAACAATGCATGTGAAAAGTGTCCGTAAGTAGAGCTATCCGCTTACGAGAATTAGTAAATTTTTACCTGTCCATAATGATTTTCTAGATTTCTGATTGGTCCCACCGCTACCGATCTGAGTCGTTATTGGTTAATTTGCCCAAATATGGAAAAATGATGACGAATTACGCGAAAAAAAAAATTGTTTTCCTCGTCGCGGGAAAAAAATGGCACGTGCACGTGGCACGTGAACGTGGCACGTGCACGTGGCGGGCAAATCTTTCCTCGTCCGCAGTATAATTTCCACAATTGTTATGTTCAAATCCATAACCATTTCTGCCAGTCCGATTAAGACTTATTTTTGAAGGAAACTTTGACATTCTTCTCGATCTTATTTTGAAGGAAACTACTTTTGAAAGAAACATTCGTGTTAGCATTTACTCGCTTTGGATTTGCGAAGCGGTCATGTGACACTTGTTCACTGACGTGACAGTCATGTATTTTTTTGGAGCAGAAATAATTTTTTTTCCCAATTTACGGTTATTTGAGTGTTTGAAAATTTACTAAAACAGTTATTCATCTCGGCCTCGCCGAACATGAGCTGATATATAACCAACTCGGCGCGGCGCCTCGTTGGTTATATATATCAGCTCATATTCGGCTCGTCCTCGACGAATAACTGTTAATTATTCCCATAAGTGGACACCAAAGAAAAATAGGGTGGATTTCCGCTTACGGGAGAGTTATGCGGCTGCTGCCTAATTTAGAAGATTGCCGTTTTGAAACCACAGCCAAGGAACACGCTAACACAGTTACTGGATTAGATGAGATACTTGGTCACATTCCTTCGAGGATGGCTGTATTACTTGTATTTGTCACCAAGTTTTTAAAGAGCGGAACAAACAAGAGTTTGATCGTAGCACGAGTCAAGTTCGAGCCCGAGTCAAGTTCGAGTCACGAGTCAAGTTCGAGTCAATTTTTTTTTTCACATTTTTTTTTCCAATAATATCGTTTGACTATACTGTAAATACTAGAAATACGTGTCTCGCAGAACCTCGCGAAGCTTGAGGGAGGATGCACTGCAAAATTTCAGCAATGTGGGAGGGAGAGATGGAATTTCTGATTTGACTGGAGAGGTTGAGTTGCATGCCGGCAATGGCCCGAAATTTAAAGTTGAGACATTTTCGTTCCTAGTCGCTTCTATTTAACTTGTACTTAGTACCCTGTCTTCCTAAAATAAAATAAATAGGAGCTGGTACTGGTCAGGTTTTGAGCTGTGGGTCGCTGTAACTGCTATGGGACTGGGTATCAAAAGATCCTCAGGCCCTTCCTTCCCCCCCCCCCCCCCAAACCTATCTTCATTAATTTTTGTCAGAAGGAAAATTGGTCTGAAAGTGTATTTATAGTACTGTTGTGGACATGGGTTGTGGACATGGGTCGAGAACAATATGCAGTGCATGTGTTCTGTTTATTTTGATTGGGTGAGAGCGGTTTGTTTATCAGGAATACAGCTAACTCCTGCTGTCTTGATTAAATTCCATTTTTGAGGCTTGTGAGTGCTATCTCCCAAATTAACCTGTTCCCTTTAGATACTGCTGATGTTTTTGTTCTATATACTGGGTATCAAATAATTGCTAACCCAATTCACTATTCGCTTGAATGGTTGAGATCGCAGGAGTTTACTGTTGCTGAAGAGTGATGTTGCACAATAAAATAACAACTCA